>JAIVFJ010000070.1:0-287499 GCA_025765615.1 Zopfochytrium polystomum
AACAAGCGTACCTGTCATAAAACCGCAAGGATCGGGACCCCTATTATTGCTCCCAGTTCTTTAGTTTCCAAGGCGTTATCAAAGTGTATTTGCAGCTAACCCGTCTTTATTATTGGGCCTGTTTTTACTGCTTTCGTCTTAACAGTTTCCGTTGTGCCAGGGTTTTCTCAACATATTTTCTTTTTTGGTGACTAACGGAGACTGCCTGACTGCCCAGGGATGGGGTGCCTGACAGGCCGTACCCCAAGCCTGCCTAATTTATTATTTATTTTTGGCACTTGTACATACACGCATAGGGTTGGGGGGACTAAGAGCATTTGTGGTGGATGCTCCAAGTCAGGGGGTTGACTTGTCAATTTTCTCTCTCTCTGTTTTTGGGCCATTTCTCTTTTTCCTTTTTTCTTCAATCTGATTTCTGTCCTTTGGCACCAATACAGAGTCCCTTCAAATCCATCTGGCTCGCGTCGATGAGGGTAGCGAGAGGTGGTACGCACCCAGGTGAGTACATGGTACCTTCGGGGGCTCCTTTTAAGGGGCCGTGGGTGGGGAATGCAGCTGGCCCCACCACTGACTGTGTGACACTGCTGGCTCTGCGTTGGAGTGAGGATCACAGACACTCGCCTGCCGCGACGACAGTGGTGGTGGTGGCAACGACGACAGCGTTGTCGTCCCCAACCTTCCCATCCCTGCGAGGGTGTTGGTGGCTGCGCTCGGTGCAGCCCCCGACACCTGAGAGTTCGACCTACGAGTGCCTGCCTCGGTCCTATTGCTGTGAGAGTGAGATGTGTGAGTATGAGTGCGATGCGATAAAGCCCGTTGGTCGAGTGATCGTGTCGACACAGCCCAGTGGGGTGCGGCAGGCGTTTCCACATGCGAGATCCCTGCTGGCAACCTTCCGACCCCTACATAGTTGACTCCCTTCTCTCTCTCCCCCCGTCGCTGGCTAAGACGAGGGCTCCTGCAGCACCGTCCGCGACGAGGGGCGCTAGGTCGCGCCCTGTCCGTCCTGTCGCTATTAACCGCTCCTATTGTGTTTGAGATTAGGTTCCTGAGATAAAAACCCCCATTTCCCTCTTCTGTCTCTTTATTCTGCGGTTGTGTTGCGCCCTTGGGAGTGCCCTTCCATTTCCCCTCGCATCAGCCCGCAGCCACGCGGGTAATCGGTGCTCTGGCACCGATCCTTCAGAGGATTGTCCCTCTGAATGTTCATTCTTTGTGTTTGAGACCCCTGTTAGACAGATCAGTAGGGATACTTCGTGGACTAGGCAAGTAGTAGGGTTGAAACACCCCCTAGACAACAGCCCAATAAAGTTAGTTTTAGCCTATTATTTGCTTTCCCTCACTCTAGGGCCCAGATTCCAGGGTCAAAGGAGTGAGTATATTCTCACAACAGAACTTTGATGTGTGGACAAGCGGTTGCTTTTCCATTTGAATCTGCTGTTGGGGGGGTGATGGGTTCTGCTGGAAGTGGACAGATTTCTTCAGCATTGATTCATCCAGCAAATTCTGAGGCACAAGTTGGCTCCACTGGTGCTTCTTGCTCTGGAAGTGCTCTCTTGGCTGATGAGAGCTCTGATGGACCTCGTCCTCTTGAGATGAATGATGACATTGTGATTGTCAACGCTGAGCAGTTTGAAAGAGACATACCTTGCAGAGGGTGAGCAGTCTACAACCAATCCAGCTGAGTGGGTTGAATCGGTGACAAAAGCAAGGACATTGCATCCATGCCGTCATCCACATGAGACTGGAACACTGTCAAAACAGTTCGGATCTCAGCGAAACAAGCTACACAGTTTACTCCAAAGGATGCATTTGATCTTGTTTGGAACGAAGAAGTTCAGAATTTGATTGTGCTTCATACAATCATGAACTGCATCACCCAAAGAATGGAATGTCTGAAGTGAAAGGAGATGGAGCTGGCTCATTTGGATTGTGCTCAACTGTCTGCAGAAGAACTCAATTGTGAGACTGATGAAGAAGCAGGCTCTGAAGCTGCTGAAAGTGGTGATGGGGCACGGTTCACAAAAGAGGAGTTTTCAAGATTCATTGGTCTTCTCATCTGGAATGGTGTCAGCCCATCCAATGACTGGGAGGACAAGTGGAGCACCCATCCTCTTCTCAATCGAAGTACAAGAGAAATTTCAGGCATCTCCAAATCTCGTTTCAAGGCCATTCTGCGGTACTTGCACTTCTGTGATGAGAGCGAATATCCAGCCTCTCCCACCTGCAGCAAGACCTACAAAGTGGATGAGCTTCTCGATGCTGTTGGGAAGAGTTTTCAAAGTCTCTATGAACTTGGCCCAAATGTTTCTATTGATGAGATGATGATCTCGTTCAAGGGACGTCTTGGAATCAAGCAGTACTCTCCAAATAAGCCAGTCAAGTGGGCATCAAAATTTGGGCCTTGGCTGATCCAGAAAGTGGATACATTTACAAATTTGAGGTTTATTCTGGAAAGACTTTGGATGCAGGCTCCCAGTCAGGAGGGGTTAGTGCTGGAGGACTTGGAGGAAACATCATCCTGTGACTAATGGCTGGACTGGGGGGAGTTTATCGAACACTTCATCAGACAATTACTTTACAAGCATTGAGCTTGCAAAGGATGATTGGAAAATCTATCTGCGTGGAACAACTCGAATTCATTGAAAAAGCTTTCCTGATAGGGCAAAAGTTGCAAAAAATGCAAAGCAGGGAACTCACCAATGGGGGATTCTTCGATATGGTGATGCTCTTATCGCTTGATTGGATTCTCTGATAAGAAGGTCTTCCACATGATCTCCACCTGTGATAGTCACAATCTCTCCTCAGTTGTTTGATGGAATGAAGAGACAAAGTCAAAAGACTCAGAGGCGTTTGTCCCAAAAGCCTCGCTGTTGTATAACAAGTTCATGGGTGGTGTGGACAGAGCTGATCAGATGATTGCAACCTGCAGTGTTGCTCATAAAACAAGGACATGGTATCACAGGCTTTTTTACTTTGCATTGGATGCCTGTCTGGTCAATGCATGTGTTGTTTACGAAAAGGTGCAGAAATCTGCTGGGCTGTCAGGTGACATTTCCACAAAGGATTTGCGTCTTCAGCTCGCATTGCAACTGTTTGGAAGGGACCAGTCTGCTGTGAATGCTCAAGTAGCTACTGGTGGTATTGGTGCACTGGCCCCTTGTACCACACAGGCTCAAGCAGGCAAAATCACCCTGGGCTATCACATTCCAGTTCACTACTATGGGCGTGAATTTTATCCATTTACATTGGAGGATGCACCTCCTGGAACATTGTTGGAGTGTGTTCGATGCCAAGGTTGCCCTGCAAATCCAGGACAAAGGACTTCGACTATCTGCGCACAATGCCGCATCGGATTTTGTGTTGGAAAGTGTTTCTCTGATCATATTTTTGGCAGCGGAACTTTTGATATGATCGAAAGAAAGGCGTTTGACAATGCTGAGGGGCAACCTGTCAAAAAAGGAAAGCAAAGGGTATCTTTGTAGTGGATTTTGCATCCATCATGGATACTGTCTATGACCCCCTAAAATCACTTAATTCTTTCAAAATTTTTTGTGGCCAGATTTATCAATAAAAAATTCAAACAAAAAGCAAGATTTTGAAGCTTAGTCATTTTGCTATGCGCTGTGTGAATTTGGTCTAATTTGGAGAATGCTGGGATTGCTAAAACGACAGTAAGTGACTCCATAACCATTCAAGGTGCCTCCTACATAATGGACCAAATCTTCATCAAAACTCAATTAAAGGAGCAAACAGCCAGCATCATCAGAGAGCCCTTATCCAAAACAGTCTTTGTTACCAAGTAAGTAAGTAAGTAGTTGTGTATCTTTGTTTTTGCAAGTGTGGTGCAAGTTGCAAAACATCCAAATGTGTCACATTTTTCGTCGTTTTTCCAACTTTTGCTCAACAGAATCATCATAGAAGAAAATTGGAGCCATAGTCACTTAAGCCATTTTATTTCATGTCCATTTTCGGAGTAGTACGCAAATTTTGAAAGACTTTGGTGCAGTTTTTACATCAGTCCACTAATAGGAGAAACGGCGTGCCACCATTGGCACAGCTGCAGTTTTGTTGCAATTAATATTTTGTCTAGATTGGGTAAAACATGGTGAAAAGGTACCAACAGAAAGCCCTTTCAACTCTGAACATGCTGGTTCTAGTTTCATCACAAAAGTCGCATCAGTGCAAAATTTAGGTATGGGACAACTTTGAGGGAAGTACTATTTGCGTGCACACTAGGAAAACTGATGACGGCAGTGTGAATTGATGTGTTTCTTTTGGTTCCCTTCGTCCTTGAAGCGGCTGGAAGAGCCTCAGCCAGTCCCAAAATCGTGACGAAAGAACAGAGGTTAAGGGTTCGGCAAGAGAAAATCACAAGAGGATACTAGAAAACTGCTCAAGTTGGAGCGGAGCGAAAACAAGCGACTGGTTACGACAACAAGAGAAAGAAAGACAAGCAAGAGTGACCTTTAGAAGCCAAAGAGACGAAAATGAAACAGTCGAACAGGTGGAATATCAAATCAGCAGACAACCAGGGAAAAGCTGGGAAAGAAGGCCAGTGTTCTGAACAGAAGCAGTGGGGCCATTATCATTACTCGCTTTACACCGACGACGCGCCGCGCTCAACAGTCACCTTGCCCTCAACCATCGTCCGGCCAGAAGTTTCGATCTGCTCCGATGGCAGGAGGTACGAAATATCATCCCAAGGGTGGCGGTACAGACCCTGCTTCAGCCGCTTCTGGTCAAGGTAGTGACCAATAAAACCAATGGATCGGCCAAGGACGAAAAGCCCGTTCAAAGTGCCGATCTGAATGTACTCTTCCGACTCTTCCGGGGAGAACGCTCCACAGCCACGAAGCAGGTCCACAAACGCAACACCGATGGCACCATCGACATTTAAAATCAGATTATCCTTTTTGCTGGTTGTGATTTTCTCGACTTCCAAAGCATATTTCAGCGTTTCGCATGAAGGGAAGTGCTTGAAAACGAACTCTTTCACGATGGAGACACGGAGATCAGGGTTCGTGCGAGACTTGATCTTATGGCCGATGCCCAGAATAAGCTGGTGCTTCTTGCGCATGGAGTCGACAAATTCCTGCGGCGATAGTCCTTTGTCGTAAGCAGCTGAGAAAGTCTGCGCGGCGCCGTCTAGTGCCCCACCGAATCTTTCGCCGATAGTGAGGAGACCAGACACAAGGGAACTGACTAAGTCGCGGCCGGCGCGAGCTGTGACAATGGTGTTGTGGGCGCCCGATACCGCAGGACCGTGATCAGCTGTCAACATCAGCACCATTTCAATGAATTTGGCAGCATAGGGAGGAAGGCGCCTCTTGAACCACAACAAGGAGAGCACACCGCCAATGCCAATATCGTCCTTGAAAACTTCCGAGATAGCCATGCCTGCGTACAAAAGTTCTTGGCCACGGTCATCGCAAATTGTGGAAATGAACGAAGCCGGCTTCCGGATGAGACCGAGCTCCTGCGCCCACTGGTAGTCAATCGGAACCTTCGGCGGGTCTGGCTCTGGGCGAACAATCACAATTCCTTCCGACACGAGCTTTGTGAAGACTTGAGTCAGAAGGGAAGGTAGGTCTTCGAAAGTTGCCGGCACGTGGACGCCAGCATCGCGAAGGGCCGAGTTCTTCGCCTCAGCGGTCTCCATGTCCGAGTTGGCGAAAGAGCCAGCGTGACCAAATTGCACGTCAGTTGTGAACATCTTCGCACAGGTTCCAATGCACCACGCAACAACCGGCTTCTTGATACGGCCGTCCTTGACGGCTTTCGCCACCTCGTACTCCTCCACACCACCAACTTCACCGAGCAGAACGAGGATTTTGACGGCGGGGTCGGTTTCATAACGTAACATGTGGTCAATGAAGGTGGACCCAGGGTATCGGTCTCCTCCGATGGCAACACCTTCCGCTACGCCATCCGTGGAGCGAGAAATGATGTTGTTCAACTCGTTTGACATACCACCCGACTTTGACACGTAGGCGACGGAGCCAGGCCGGTAGAGTAGGGACGAGACGATGTTGTCCATCATGCCGCCAGTGTTCCCGATCTTGAAGCAACCCGGTTTGATTCCACCTAAAAACAACAAATTTAGCTCCCGTGAAGTCGCCAAAATGAAACGAATAGCGTGGCTGCTCACCGACGGTGGCAGGGCCAATTATCAGGACCCCCTTCTCCTTCGCAGAGTGCAGGAGCTGTCTTGCGCGCTTCTCGGGGACACCTTCGGCAATGATTGCGATCGTCTTCAGCTGAGGGAATTTCAAAAGCTCATTCGTACTGTCGTAAACGCTGCGGAATGAAGCAAAGTTGACCACAACATCGACATCGGGGAACTTGGCAACGGCCTCTTCGATAGATGTGTACACAGGGAGCAGAGTTTCCTTTGTTCCCCAGTAAAACTTCTGCACGTGGTGACCACCGAAGGGGTAGATCATGCACGCTACCGACGGGGCGTCGCGCTTGCACATATAGTCAAAGTCAAGCATACCCTGAACGGCGCGAGGCTGCATGCCGTAGATGAACGAGCGAGTGTCTTTCGTGAAAGTGACGTTGCGTGGAGTATCGACCTCCATTTCTGAAGGAGCGGAGTGGTTGACCTTCCCGTTAGCGGCGGCAGCGGCGGCAGCTGATGCACCGACGCTTGGGACCCTAGGTGCGGGCATTGACATAGACATGAGGTCGTTTCCGCCAGCAAGAGGGCCAGAGCTGGGGTGAGACACGTACGACTCTCCTTTCAGAGCGAGGGGAACGATGCCAGTGACGTGCATTTCAGGACCGAAAACCTTCATGTCCAGCTGGAGTTGCTCGCCGACAGCTTTGATAAGACGAAGGCCTTCTTGGTAGTTTGGGCCAGCACGACGAACAAAAATCTTGACCTTGTGCGTGAGGAGTGGCTTCTGGAAGTCTCGGAGGGCTCGAATGATACCCTTGAAAGTGGCCGCGACGTTGGTGAAGTTTGCGATACCACCGCCAATGAAAAGGAACTTTCCGTCCGGGTGCGGTGAGCCACGGGTCATAAGGTCCAGAATAGTCTTGCCATATTCGTAGGTCTGCGACTCCGAGGGCGCGCCGGAGTACTCACCGTAGTTGGCAAGCTCATCCGCAAAGCCATGGGCAGCAATCGCGTCGGCGTAGACGACTGAAGCACCTCCACCAGCAACCATCGTCCAGATGCGTCCGGCAGGATTGAGAACGGTAAGCTTCAAAGAAGCACCCGTCTTAGCGTCCAGGTCGGCGATATAAGACTCCTCCTTCGTCATCTCACGGCCGAACGGGGCAGGGAAGTCCATCGCGCCAGATAAGGCGGGTGCGCCAGGGACTACGGGGGCCGCGTGACGAGCCAGAGTCCATTTCTTACCGGCCTCGAATTCGGCAGTCTGATCCAGTTTTGCGGCCAGATCCAGGTAAAACACTCGGCCATCGGTGACAACAAGTGGGTTTATCTCAAGGTACGTGAACTGCAAGTCGGTATAGACGGCGTAGAGGCGGGTGATGAATTCCACCAAAATCGGGTGGCTCTCCTGCTTGACGTGGCAGAGCAGACCACTTTCAATGTCGCTGGCCGAAGGAAGCGGCTTGTTCACGGGAACCAGGAGCTTCAGAGCCTTCGCGTCGACATCACCGACATCGACACCACCCTCATGAGTGAAGAAAATCATGTCACCGTCGCGAACGGACTGAATGCAGACGTAAAACTCGGAATCCTGGGAGTGCGGCACGAACGGCTCAACGAGGAATGTGTGGAGGAGGCCAGACGTGCGTTCAAGTTTGAACGACTTGCCAGCCCGCGCACGTATCCAGTCCTTCGCGCCCGTCCAGTCGACGTTGATGCCGAGCAAGCCATTCTTTCCCCTTCGCTTGATGAGTTGGTCCGGCTTTGCGACAAGCTTTTCGGTGGCGAGCCAGGGGTGAGCGAGTTCAACCGCGTTAAACACGTCCTCGACGTGCACGGCGAAGTTGCGCGACTTCGCGGCAGCGTCGGCTTCCGAATCGGTTGGAAGGGGAAGGAGGGAGTTATCGAACGCGATGTGGGCCATGCGGGTGGGGGGCAGGAAGGCCAGGGAAGGAGTCGTCGAGGCGTCGGGAACGACGGCAGCACCACTGACGGTAAGGCGCGGGAGCCAGTAAGCAAGCAGCTGCTTGCCATCGTATTCACGGATAGCCTGCAAGAGAGTTTTTTGTCAGTGGTGGAACGGTGGGCTGTGGGTTGTTTCGCGTACCTTAGCGGACATTTTGTGTGAGTGTAAGGGGGCTTTTAGCGGCTGTGTGTGTGTGTGTGTGTTTGTGTGGGTATGTATGAAGTGCTATCAGGACAGAGACGGCTGCGCCTCGGGGAGAGAGAAAGAGTGAGGGAGTAAGGAAGGAAAAGGGGGTAGAACAGAAGAGTGGTTGTACTGTCGGACCACGATGAGTTTGTTTATATAGCCTCGGGGAGGGGTCCGAACCGAGAGGGAAACAGGCGGAGGCGGACAGAGAGGGCGCTGTGCTTGGACAAACAACCGCAAGCGAGATCTTCAACACAGAGATCAAGATTGAGGATAAACGGACAAAAGTCTCTCCCTCTCTCTCGCTAGCGGTCTCTCTGTTTCACCCGACAAATGGGATGGTCCTTGTTTTTCCGGTCCAGGAATTACCTCTCTCTCTCTCTCTCTATCTCTCTCTCTCTCTCTCTCTCTCTCTCTCTCTCTCTCTCTCTCTCTCTCTCTCTCTCTCTCTCTCTCTCTCGCTCCCCCCCCCCCCCTCTCTCTCTCTCTCTCTTCACATACACTCTCTCGCTCATGAACCACGCCACCAACCAACCACTAACAACGCGGACCTTTTTTTCATTTCAGGTCGAATGATGAACCCCCCCCTGTCTGTCTGTCTGTCACTCTCTCTCATTTCCCAATTGCCCACTAAAAAGCTGATCACCCACTAAAAACTGATCACTATCCAACAAAAACGAAAAAAAAAGAACCACTCCATCATGAGACCCTCCATTTTTCCTTTCTTCCCTGGATGGATCGACCAGCCTTGTCATGCGCAAGTGATAACCAGCGCCGCAATAGCCAGAGATAATCACGATGTTGAGTGATAATAATGGGCACAACATTTGCGATCCTGATACTTTCGCCCGATCTTGCGCGAATCTAACTACTCGCTACAACTTTTGGAAGACAGCGTATGGTGGGGCACCTGCTGCAAAGCGCACTCATCTCCACTGCTTTGAGGACCTCGCATCGCTAAATATTCCGGTCGCTGGGACAGAGGGTGATGTTTTGGTCTGCGGGGAAGGAGGACGGCGAGCGGCGTGGGGCTTGGGGTCAGCGGCGTGGGTTGCAACCGCGACGGCTGTCCATCAACTTGGAAGGATTTCAAGTGGCAAAACAGTTTGCCCACATTACGGAGGTATATTACGGACCACGCGACGCCACCCTTTTTTTTTTTTTCTTTTGTAAATATTTAGTACTGCTCAGATTGATTCAAAGGGATGAGCACTGCCACCCCGCCAGCCGACAAAGCTTCGGGGAAAGGTTCGGGCGTAATCGCCAAACACTCCCTCCAACCATATTTCGTTTTCCATGACCGATCTCCAACGCCCAACTACTGGAAGGGAGATCGGCGAATGTTGATCGGCGATCGTGGCATTTGACGCCATCAAAATTGAGCGGCTAGAGGAGGCGGTTGCGCCGTACCCCGGAGACCATTTGCGCGCAAAACAAACAAAAAAAAAAAATACTAAGTATAATCGTGCTGTTAGTGCTAGTTCGATTTAAGGCGACGGGGAGCGCACCGATCCTCAAGCAAACCGTTTTTCGGATCACTGCCACGCAAAAATTCCAAACCGTCATCTCCTTTCTAAGGAAGGAACTCAACATGCCTGCGGCCGACCCTCTGGTGAGTCCAGTTTTTTTTTTTTTGATTTTTTTTTCTGGGAGGGTGGCTTTGATTGTCGGTGGTTCCACCAAGAGCTGAGCAATGTTACCCTTGCTCAATCCTAGTTTCTGTACGTCAATAGCTCGTTTGCCCCAGCACCAGACGAAACCGTTCACAACCTATTCAAGGTGGGTGTTCGGTGATTTTTGCCATCAGTGTTGATAACTTCTTCGACGGAACTGTTTTATTGCCAGAATTTTGGGATTGACGGCAACTTGATTGTGAACTATTCAACAACTGCCGCATGGGGTTAGACGAAGTGGTCCTTGGGCAGCAAACCACCAATCTCTTGAGTTTCCTTCCATCTGCATCCCCTTGTGCTGGGTCGACGATCTTATTGCACGAGTTGAATAGAAGAAGTGTATGACGGTTACAGAATTTTTCTTGCGGCGCTCTCTGCGCAAAAAGTTGCTATGAGAGCTACTACCGAACGGACGATGACCGGTGTCACTGCAAGCGCGGCAAGGCACGCGACTACTACGGCAATGCTGGAGTGAGGGACGATGCCTAGGTATGTGGACTCAAGGACTGGAAGTCGTGTCGTTGGTGTGAGCGAACAAATGAGGGGTGTCGCAACCCACTGAGCTGGTAGTCGTGCCGGCCAGGCGCTCCGCCTGAAGCAGAGGGCACTCGAACTCCCGAGGGAACGACGATAATTTGGACCGTTCCCTGATCAAAACGAATTGAGAAGAAACGTCCGAAATAGTTTGGTGAGGCCACAAGATGTGGGGTTGGGACGTGAAGAGAGGATGGCGGGGAGTCTCACCTTCTCCGTGTCCACCTCAAATCGGTAGTCGGCCGGCGTCTTTTGTTGGTGCCCAAATTGAAGTCATTCCATCAGGGTTAACGATCAAAAATAATAAAAGAGACGAGCGTACCGAAGCGGGCCAACAAACACGCATCTCATACTGCGATCCAGGGGGTGTGAGACCGCGAAGGATGGCTGTCTGGTTGCCGCTGAGGCGCGCGACAGCAAAGGGTGGCCGGAGGCAAGTCAAATCGGGAGGGCACAACTGCGATCCAGCAGATCCCGTCAGCGACGAGTAGGGTGCGCGTACGAAGGTTTTCTCGACATTTGCCACCGACCGCGACGTGAGCAGTGCAAGGGTGAGGGCGACTGCCAGAAAAGCGTCGCAGAGAAGCTCACAACCCCTCCGCCGTCTGGGACCCCGTGCCGGCGTTTGGGGGTTGACCATTGATTGAAGCAAGAAAGGAAAAAATCATATGGCCACGGAAACGAGGTGATGAGCCGCCCTCTATCTTCCTCGCGGTCGTGTTCGTAGTCCCTCCCGTCATTACGTCCTGCTCCTACATCATCGATTTCTTCGTTCCCATCATTGTCCGCCCCATCCTCTTCTGCGTCTGCTGCTACCCAGACGCCGCCGCCTTGAGCCGGAGCACGTCCTTCTTCAACCGCCCTCGCACCTGGATGGTTTACATCCGCCGTCAGAGGTCCCTCACTTGCCAGTGGAGAGAGGGGCGAAATGCGCCGACGGACAGACCTTCCATTTGGCTGGTGGAACAGGCGCTCCAGTGGAGCATCCACCACTACCTCTGGCACTCGAAATGGGTCTTCGCCCTCTTCATCCTCCTGGCCTGGTTCGCCCTCGGCGCTTAAAAAGCTTGCACCTTCGTCCAACACTGCTGCCCGGGCTCTCAGATTCTCCGCGGACGCCGTCAGGGTCCCAGTTGTGGCTGCGATGCGAGGTTGGTTGCCGCCCTGCTGGCTTGGACCGCCGGCGGCACTGTATCTGTTCGCCAAATCAGCATCGCTGGCAGCCCCTTCAACGCGGCGAGGGGATGCATTGCTACTCGCGTCGCCTCTACCGATAAATGCAGCAGCCGAGCCAGTATGACCGGTGGCTGCCTCAAAAAATCCAATTCCTAGACCGAAGCCATTGGAGCGTTGTTCCGCACCGATCATCGAATCCGATCCTGTAGCAGGCCGTCCAGACGTGGACACTGCCGCGGCTGTAGCTGCGTTGGCAGCGCGACGGGCGTCGGCGCGCTTTTGGCGAATGAGGGACCGGGCCGTTCCTGGCGGTGCCTCCACAAGAGACGATTGCATAACTAATGCTCGGACGAGCTGAAGCATTGTAATCACAAGATCCATACACATCAGGAATCGACGGGAGGTTCGGTGTGCTTGTGTTACGAGCGGATTTGTTTGTCCGTTGATCAGTCGCTCAATCCGTTACGCCAAAGGACTCACACTGGCCGAAAAAGTCGATGATCAGAGAGGGAGGCTCCGGCACAGCAAAATGCTTGACGATGAACACAACATTGATGCCGAGAATGTAGAGGAAAGTTCTTCTTAGTGACTTTGAAACCATCGTTGCAGACTGTGGCTGGGAAAGGAAATTCGGTGAGTTAGTTGAGCTTCGAGGACGAAGTAGGTGGTCCAGATCGGTGGGGAGAGAAATGCCAGCAGCGATTGATCTCAACAAGGGTGGGAAAGCAATCAATCTCACTAGTTGCGTAAGGGCGCGCAGGATAAGTGCGAACAGACTGCAGTCCATTAAGTACACATATACAAAGTGCACGTAGAGTACGTGATCGAGCGAGCCTGGAGCGGCAAAACGCACTTTGTTAAACATTACAGCATAGTGAAGGACGCCCAGAACCTCCACCTCCCCACGATTGGCCGCGTCTCCTTCTCTCTGGCTGCGTTCCAACGCAGCTGGTCCTTTACCGATGATCTTGCGATGACCCCTCATCCGTTGGGTGGTAATTGGCGAATATTTTTCTTTTGCAAATCCCAATGAGCGCCTTGAACCAGCCGCCAAGCTCGGCCAGACCAACGTCAGCCCCCTCGTCTTCATCCTCATCGTCAAAGGAGGAGCCCGCTCCGAGACGCGGATCGACGGCGTTATCAGTTGCATCCCCCTCTCTGCCGCCGCTGGATCCGTCGACTTCGGGTGGCGATGCCGATGCCTCCGGGAAAAAGAAGCGTGCCCGCAAGCGGGTTCGGAAAAACAAGGTCGTGCCGCAACCACGACTCAAGGTGGTGGTGCGCAGACTACCGCCGAACCTGCCGGAGGACACATTCCTTGGTGTTGTTGCTCCATGGACAGTAGAGGGTACCGTCGATTGGTTGGCTTATTTCCCCGGAAAGCTGTCCAAGAGGTTGGTGGCAGTATCATTATGGAGTTCGCACGCCTCACGTATCAAACATAGCTTTCCCATCAAGAACCACACCTTCTCACGGGCGTACATCCACTTCACTGCTCAAGATCATCTCATTCAGTTCTACAAGTCATTCAATGGCTGGCTCTTTGTCGATGAAAAGGGTTTGTAAAAACTCGCGCTT
This sequence comes from Zopfochytrium polystomum, assembly GCA_025765615.1. NCBI lineage: Eukaryota > Fungi > Chytridiomycota > Chytridiomycetes > Chytridiales > Chytridiaceae > Zopfochytrium > Zopfochytrium polystomum. Next base: position 13,238 of record JAIVFJ010000070.1, read on the forward strand.
AATTGTTGCATTCTCAACTCTTCATCAATACAGGCAAAACCGAGTACCGCGCGCTCGTTGAGCTAGCTCCTTTCCAAATGATGCCAAAGAAGGTGAAGAAGGCAAACAATCGAGAAAACACCTTGGATGCAGGTTCGACTGCTATTTGTGACTACAGTTTATTCTGAAATCCACTTCAAAAAACGCAACCTCGAAGATCCCGACTACATGGCTTTTCTTGAGTCGCTCAAGAATCCACCGGAGGAGCCAAAGGTCGCCCTTATACAAACCCCCGTCCCGTCGTTGGAAACTCAGAAAGTCACACCCTTAATCGAAGCGCTGCGTGCCAAGAAAGCTGCAGCGGCGGCTGCAGCTGAGGCGAAGAAGGCGAGGCGAGAGCAAAGGCGCGAGGCAGCACGACGGGAGCAGGAGGCTGCGGCGAAGGAAAGAAAGGAGCGGAAGGCGGCCGCACGGTCTGCCAAAGCGGCGGCGGCGGCGGCAGGAGGTGCCAGCGGAGTCTCCGGACTCTCTGAGGCGTCCAAGGCCCAAGAGGGGACGCGGAAGGACCGACTAAAGGCGCCTAAGGCGATCCCTGGTGGCGGCAGCGGCAATGCTCCCAAAGGCGTGGCTGGAGCAGGTGCAGGGTCTGACGAAGGCACGGCGGGTCCTGGCGGACCACCAAAAGAAAGTCGTCGCGAGCGACGAGCGCGCTTGCGCGAAAAGACAGCCTCAGCCTTGGCGACGGGTGGCCCAACCAACGACGACTCTCCTTCAGCCTCTCGCCCGGTCTCCGACGGCCCTACACATACCTCTGCCATTGGCGAGGACGGCCCAAAACCACGAAATACTAGAGGGGACAATGGTGTGGGCGGTCCGCTGGCTTCACGCCTGGGAACAAGGGGAGCCGCAAGGAGAAGTGGAAGCGGGAGTTGGGGCGGCGGCAGCGGTGTTAGTGCTGTGAGTGAAGGCGCTCACACTGACACTGTCGACGGCGCTGAAGCTGGCAAAGGAAGCGGCAGGCGTCGGCGTCGAGGGGGCAAAGGCGGCGCTGGTGGGGGCGGCTCAGGGGAAGGTGGTGAGAGTACAGTTCCTTCTTCGTCGCCCAGTTCTGCGGGGGGCGGTGGAAGAAGCGGTCGCGGTGGGGGTAGAGCCTCTTCAACTGGCGTCCCAAGGGACGGTGGATACGCCCCGAAGGTTGTCATCATGAGGAAAGACGGCACCTCGAATTCTTTCACGGCAGGGTCTGGCTCGGGGGGGTCGTCTGCTCAGTAGGTTTGAAATACACTGGTCTTTATTCATTCTCGGTATGCTTTCCAATTGATAGGAAAAGATTCCCCGTCGCCAAGTCTTGGTTGTGTCAGTACTTCACACAGAAAAAAATAAGAACTCACGTCGAATGAACTGGAACAAACCAGTCCGACCACCGGCTTCCCATTACCTGCCGCCAATTCTCCCTCATTCCAACATCGTAAATGTGCGTCCGGTTACTGCCCGCCCTTCGACCGGGGGATTGGCTGTCTTCGCGCCTCAGGTAACCAGGGCCTTCCAAGGCTTCTATGGTGGTTTTGTTGGTGCAGAGAAGTATGGTGTGTATAGTAAGGAACGCCGTTAAGACGACTCCAAATACAAAAGCGAGGAGGACGAGCATCAGCCAATTCAAATTAACAGATGGAAGGAACACTGGCTCAGTCTGGAGATTGGACAAACTGTTAGGCATCAGTCACCATGGGAATGAAGTGTCCTAACATTATTGGAATCCGTCATGGCTGACATCGCTTGAAGAAATTGGCGGAGCATTGTAAAAAATATGAATAAGCAGTACAAGAGTGTGTACAATAAAAATAGGTCTTCGTATTCGCAGCCGAATCTGATTTAGCACATGGTGAGATCCAGATAACATCCTTACAAAAAAACTTGTAATTGCGGTGCCCAACGCAATTGTTTATCCACGGGCAATGATGATCCATTTTCAGAACGCAAGTCCGGCAAGTGGAGCAATGGTGTGATCTGTCTGGTTTGAACCGACTGCACTTGTGACAGAAGCGGCGTGTTCCATCCCGTTTGACCTGGAGCGGTAAACTCACGCCTTCGTTCGATTCCATCATCATGGCCTCCACTTCCGCCTGCACGGTAACCTGCCCTAGATCGTCTCCTGATGAAAAATTTTGCAATGTCGGTTCGGACTCGCAATCGCCTCTACCGATTATAGCATTCGGCTGGGACGAAGTGGATGAGGCTGACTCTACGTCCTGAAAAGTTGGTGTGAGCAGGGCTACAAAATTTCAAGAGTAGTGTTTACTTTGGTAATTGGATGCCCCGGAGACGTTACCACAACCATGCTATAGCTCCAAACAAACATTGTAAGAAGCAGTACGAACATTGCGGAAGTGAGGGCTTGTGTGTGGTATACGGTCAGTGGCTACGGACCTTACGAATAAACATTTTCACTCACCTGCTTCGATATGCTGCCCATGGATCCACCGAGCCACTGTGAATTGAAAAAGATGTCAGTAGTGTGGTTCATATCAGGCGCTAAGGATGCTCACCAATGACATCTCGTATGAAAGAGAATGCCGACCAAGCCGCCATGGCGGCGACACCCAACACTGGGAATGCGGCGATCGCAGCCGCTGCCGTATCAGCCGTAGCGGCGAGCCACTGCGACCATGAGCGTGAGTGGGACATTGGTGGAGGTGTGGCTTGGGAACCCTCCATCAAATTCTCATTTTTTGGTTCAGTGGGCGGCAAGTCAGACGGAAGGTCACCCACACGCAAAGGCAACGCTCTGCGCGTATCTTGCCGTCCTTTCGGACCTTCTGTGTTGCCGTTTACCGCTACCGTACGGCGCATCGACTACTCTCCTAATGGCGGAGATGCCGGCCTCCGCCGCTGAGGAGAATCGGAAACGGAAGCTCGACGAACCGGACGACAATAATGACAGCAACAACGCCAACGAACAAAGCAGTCCTCCTCATAGCGCAGCCGACTCCTCCGAAAGCCACGGAGCGGATTTGCGGTCTGGCTACTCATCCACCCGAGGCTTTGGGCTATCGTCGGTAAGCAGTGGGTCACCTACTGCCATTTTGTTGCCCTTCTGCTTGGCTCACAGGAAATCTGCTCAGGCTACCACTGCTTCACCTGCGGCCAAGCGAGTTGCGAGCCGCCTGCCAACAGAGGAAAGTCCAGTCAAGCCCTCTTCGACAACCGTGAGGATTTCCGCCCTTGACTTGCAACCCCAAAATACACATTAACATCCTCACGCTGTTGGCCCTCAAATGTGAAGACCGTGCCAACCGCAATGTGTGAGTACTGCTTTCCCTTCGTTTGATTGGCGTAACCTCCCATCTGCTTTCCAACGTCTCAGCTTCAAAGAACATATTTTTGAAATCCACGGGCGCGAGTTGGGACGACGTTTCTGACGATTTAAGCGGTAGCAGGAGGCCTGTCGCCGCCAAAGTTAACCCTGGAACACCAACAAAGCCACCAGTCGCCACGTTTGGATCCACCGCGTTTAGCTCAATGGCATCGTCGACTTCGTTCTCTGCTGGACCTGCCAGCTTTTCATCTTTCGCAACCCTCGCAGGAAGCTCTAGCTGGACTGGAGGATCGAATTCTTTTGAATCTTTGAAGCAGCCCGGCTCCGCACCTCGACTGAGTTTATCCTCTACGTTTGGAGGGATGGCTGCTCCAGCAGGTACTTCTTTTGCTGCGCTCACCACATCAAAGTCAATTGGAAGCGATGGCATAGCCGCACCGACATCATTTGCCGCATTGGCAAAAACAGCGGCGTCTACTCCTGCGGTCTCTACTGCTGGGAGTCCTTCACGCGATCGGTCGAAGCTGGCTGACGCGACGATTCGAGACACACCTGCGGTGACGGAAGAAATGGGTGCAGTGCGATACACATCATTGGGAGCTTCTTCATCGGAGTTGCCGCCTGCTCTCAAGAATCTCGGAGCGACCGAAAGGAAGACAATATTTGCTGGCTCAATGGGTGGGCGCGACTCCGACATATCGTCCACATCTATGGCGTCTGTGCGTTTACCACTGTTCTCGACATTGATCATGCCCACCCTCTGATGCATTCCTCGTTTCAAGAATTTGACAGTCAAACGCCCGATTAGCGTGGATTCGAATACTCCAACTTTCGGAGCAAAATTAGCTGATCAAGTGACGACCTTCGGGGCAGCCGTCAAATCAATAGGCTCTGAATCGTTTGAATCACTTTTAACGAGCGGCGGCCCGAGCAACGGTGCGACTAAAAATTTGGGTGATGGAAGTGGGAAATCGGGATCTGGAGACGAAGATAGCGGAGCCGGAAGCGACGAGGAGGACAGAGGCGAGGAGAATGAACATAATTTGAAAGAGAAGAAAACTGCTGAAATTCCTCTCGTGGATCGTTAGTATTATTTGGTCCCTTCCACGACTGACTCCGATTGCGATTTGTCAGATTTAACAGGAGAGGAGGATGAGGAATCTGTCTTCCAGGTAAAGCTCATTGAATTTGCTTTCATTGAGCCTCACCCAGTCACTAGACGAGATGCAAGCTTTTCAAGATGAATGGAAACAAGGAGTGGAAAGAGCGCGGCATTGGAAGCATTCGTGTCAATGTCAAAAAGTCGGACGATAATACAGGGTCTGGACGTCTCAGTAGGCTATGGTTAAGCGTATGCTGTCCTGTAATCTAAATTTAAATTCTCTTTCCAGTCATGAGGGCTGAAGGCAGCCTTCGACTGATTTTGAACGTCAGGATTCTTCCACAAATGAAAGTGAACGTCCAGTCAGAGAAATATGTTCAATTTATTGGAATAGATGACGAGCTCAAGCCCACCCCTTATCTTGCGAAGGTTAGTCACGCCTCGCACCCAGAATCAAATACTCCCTAACTTGTCCTGGGCCGGTGTTCTTTAAGACTGGAAGCGCCTCCGCCGCCAGTAAACTGCTTAAGGCTATCCAGACGGTGTCTGAGGCCATCTCTTCTGACGATGTTGCTGGAGCGTTGGTTGCAACTGAGTGATGATGCATTGTTTTAAGCCCTGCTAATAAAGCGCCACGCAAATGAGAGCAATGTGAATTGGTGGGGCAACCCATGAATATCGTTATTATTTTTGATATTGAAAAAGCTGGCAAAGATGGTTCAGTCGGGTTCAGTCGCTTCCGGTTCAGACGTTCCTTGTCTCCAAAAAAACGAAGAGAAGATTCCTGCTCTTCGAAGCCTCGCCCTATCCTCATCTGCCTCAAATGTCGGAAAATGCCCTACGCACTGAAATCGAGAACCTGGCAGAGCATAGTCACAGAATCACCCGCGAGCTGACCGAGTTGCGAAAGGTGAGTTAATCCACATCCTCGCAAGTCCGCCGTTGGGCATCACCCGCCTCATTTCTCCGCCCTTCGTTGCCCTCTGATTGCTACCACATTCCCTTAAAAAGGAACGAGCTGCGTGGAAAGAAACTGCGAGACATGCCCAGGAGCTGGAAGAGGTCGTTGCTAGCCTGCACTCGGAACTTCAAGCTGCTCAACTTGAATCTGTTCGACTTCGCCGTCAGAATGAAGAGTATGAAAAGAAGTTGGAGCTCGAAATTGCCGACAATGCTGACACCCGTATGCGATGGCAAGAAAAGGAGAGACTTTTGCTCAACCAACTGAAGTCGGAAAGGGCGAAAGTCAAAGGTATCTCCGACCCGCCTACCTGATCGCACCCTGATCGCACCTTTGTCTTCTCCTGCATTGACAACTTCTTCCGGCTCCGAAGAGTTCAAATCCATAAAGCGGGAAAACGAGCAAGGCTTCGACCGAGATGATGACGACACTATTGCCCCGTCGTCGTCTTCTCCTTCGCCCCATCCTCCACAGACTACACCTCCTCCATCGAATGCCTCATCCCGTGGGCTCGATGCCACCGCCCTACAGGAGGACAACATCTCGTTGACTGCACAAATACTCACCCTCACCGCGATCCTCCAAAAGCGAGAACTCGAGATCGCAAAGCAAAACGAAGACATACTGGAACTGCAAAAAACAGTTGCTGCTCTAATGGACGACATCGAAAACGGTTTTGAACAGGCGCAGTTCGAAATGTACGGAGAGGTCCCCGAAAGAGCACCTTCTCCTGTAAGCATTGCACCCGTGCCTTCGGCCGCCAAACCCCAAAACACACCGCCTGGCACCCCTGCGCACGGGGCAACTCTCACTCCGCCGTCGACTGAATTGTCCAGGCGAAAGCGTTCGGGGACGTTTGCCCGAGAGGCAGCAAATGCAACGTCCATGCAAACGGCTGTAGCACCCTCACCGTCGTCCGCTCTGAACACTGTGCCGACAACGAAGTCCTTTAACAGTCTTGCTGATGAATTGCGGAGCATCGGCGAAAAGGTCTCGGCTGACGGCGGTGGCAGCACTTTGAGGAGTCGCATGGCGGCCTTGGGCCTCAGCACTGAGGGAAACCGCGAAGTGCTGAGGCGGCGACTGCACAAGTACATTGCGAGGAAAAAGAGGCAGGCCCAAGCCCAGGCGGCTCGCGGTGCAAACGTCGAGTGACCCGTTGAGTATTACGGGCTCAAAGCACGTTTGCTCAATTGTGATTGGGTGTGGTCAGAGCCCATTGTGAGTTTCATTTCTTTGTTGCTTTGACTCTCCTATGATCGACTATTCATTTTTAGTTTGTTAAAATCGAGACCTCCCTCTTTCTCCTTTGTTCTCCTGTTCAATACGAGCGACTACGACCCAAAAGAAACAGACAGCGACAAAAAAAGTACATATAAAATGAAAGAAAACAGAACTGTTAAAGAAAAATAAATGGAGATTGAGGCGTTATGCAACTGCTCAAGTAACACAACCTAATTCAGTTCTTCCCCACACTGAAGTAGCCCCTCACCTGCAATAGAAGAAGAACGCAGAAGAATGAGATTTAATAACAGCGTGAAACAATTCATATTGCATAAGTTACCAGAGTTACCAGTAATGGATGGAAAATGCATTCTCCCAGGTCCCATGTTAATTTTTCGTCTCTCCAGGCATGAAACCCGGATTATTCCATACATGTTGACACAGCCAAGATGTCACGGTCCCGCATAGTTGACCTCAGGATTGCATGCAACTTGGGACTACGACTGCCATTGGCCGTCGTTTCGCCATACACAGACTTGACGTCACTGCATTGGTCAGAGAGAGAGAGAGAGAGAGAGAGAGAGAGAGAGAGAGAGAAAAGAAAGGAATCGATGAAGGCGAACGGCGCAACGCGGTCTGGCGGGGTGGATGAGGTTCGACCAAGAGCGAGCGCTGCCGCCTGCGTCGGCCAAGCAACTGCCGCTGGCCGAAGCCCGCTTGGAGGTACGGCGGTTACAAAAGGAGCTGGCAGGCAGGCACAGGTCGCTGTCTTCCAAGTGGTGCGCAACTTACTCAAGTCAAAGGAGCGTGCGGCCATTATGCAGCGGGCTTCGCGCGAGTGCCCTGGACAGGCATGCGCGAGGTTCAACCTCTGGGAGTGGCAAGAACGGCGGCGGCGACTACAAGAATCGGCCCCTTCTTCGGCCAGACGGGTGCTTTCGTGCTGCGGACATGTCCGCTGCGCGCGGTGCCTGATGGAGGCAGCGGCGAACCAGCAATGCCCTGAGCGAGGCCGTTGTGCGCGTGTCGGCGCTTGACGATTCCACATGTTTGACGCTGCCTCGGCTTCACGTGGTGCTGGCCGGTTCTCAAACGGTGGTGCGTTTGACGAAGAGGATGTGCAGTTTGAGGAGCTGATGGCAAAGGTCGGCGAGGCGCTGGAGGCAGCCGGGATCAGGTTCCTCAAGATGAGCGGGTCGACGGCGCGCAAGAGTGGTGCGCTGCAGCAGTTTCAAAAGGGCGGAGTGGGAGATGATGGTGCTGCTGGGCTGACGCTTCCAGTGTTGCCGTTGAACGTGGCAGACGAGAGCGCTGCGTGCGCGAACCTGACGGTGGCGAACGACGTTGTGTTTATGAGGCCGCTGCTGGGCGCGACGGACGAGTGGACGGCGGCGTGCGAGACGCAGGCGATTGGCCGCGCAAAGCGCTACGGACAATTGCGCAAGGTGTTTGTGTGGCGCATGATTGCCACGGACACGATCGATAGGGTCCTGATGGAGAAGAGGCGGGCGGCCGCAGCGGTGGCTGCAAGAATGGCGGTTGCCGCGAGGGCTGCCGCCGCGGGCAGTGCGGAAAGCATGTCTTGGATAGACCTCATGGAGACCATCATGGTACAGCTCCATCAGAGCTGCATCATTGTATCCAGAGTCTCCCGCTAGTTGCTTGAATTGGTTGGTGTACACACGATCGTTTTCCTTGCTTGATATGCTTGAGCTTGGATCTTGCTGTCCAAGATGCATTGGGGTCACCAAAGATAGCTTCCAGCCCCTCCCAGAGCTAAAGCTGGGCTTGGGAGAGATCTGTACCATGATTGGGCTTGACCAGACAGGAGGGTGCTTGTGAAAAGAACCTTGACTTGCTCACTGGGAAATCTTGAAGGTTGGAGAAGGATGACATTCTCCACAGTGGCCATGAAGTTCCTAAGGTCTTTGGCCAGCCCAGTGAACTTGTCAGGGCTGGGAACCTTGGGCTCTCTTGCTTGGTTGGCTTGGGGCAGGGAAAGAGCTTGAAGTTCTTGTTGGTGAAGTTGTTGTTGAAGCTGGTGCTGGTGAAGGACTTGTTCTTGAAGTCGGTGTGCCTGCAAGGGTGACTTTTGCAAGTGATGGTCCTTGTAACAGTTTTTTATAAAGACAAACACAAGACTGAGCCAAGATCAACCTCCCACCACAACCACCTTCAGTAGTGTACTACCCCCATCTCCACAGCAGCACAACCCATAGACAATCCAGCCCAACGAATTCTTTCATCCAAACTGTTACCCATCCCAATCACTTCCCCCTTGGTTTCAACAAGATCCAATCAGTAGGAGTGGTTGTACACTTTTCAGATCTGCCAATTTTGTGGACCGATCACAGGTGCTACAGACATTGTACAGCAATTTTGTTTCTACCATTGGAAAGCTCTCAATCTCCTCTTTCCAACGAACTCTCCTGATCCCAGATTGGAAGCTCCTATGTTGTGTACACCCCCTCTGAAGTTGGCAATCACTTTTCCAAATCAACCTCAATTTGCTTGCCTTCCAGACCCCCCCCAGCCAACCCCAAGCTATCATTGGAAAGGCCTGCTTCTGGACTACACAACAGTCACCAGCAGCATCCCAAAATCACTCTCCTTTGTGATAAGCAATTCCTTTTTCCTTTCAGGGTCTCCAGATTACCTCCAACCCTCACACCATTAATTTTTGATTTTTTGTCCCCAATTGGAGACAGCAACCATCCCCCTACCTGACACACACAGGGCTAACAAACCAACTTTTCATCTGCTGCAACATCACCTTCACAACACACCCAAAATCCAAAGAAATCCTTTCAAACTTGGCACACATACTTGTCCTGAGAAAACAACATGACTACTGACTCAACCAAGTATGTTGCCAAGTCCTTCAGCTCTTGGAGGGACCAGAGAATTCGTTGACTGGTTGGAGGATCTTACAGCAGAACTCTCCAACAAAAATGTTGACTTACGCCACTGCATTGACACAAGTCACATCAACACAGAGCAGAATGATGCAGTTGATCCACTAGATGTAACGGGATTGACAAGTCTCATTCCTCCCCTTCTTTATTCCCTCTTCCCTTTCCTTTTCCTCGCACCAAGCAGCACGACGCACTCCAACGGGCTCCGCCTGTCACACTCCCTTTCTTTTTGATCGATCCTTTGTTCGTTGAGCTATGCACTGATCAAGAGCTTCCAAGTTCTTAACATGTTCATAAGGTTCCCAAGTTCGATCTTCTACTCCGTAACCTTTCCAGCTTACAAGGTATTCCTTCTTTCCCCGTCTAGTTCGTTCTCCTAGAACTTCGTCAACTACGTACTCTTCTTCTTCTTCATCTACTAGCACAGGTGGAGGTTGGTTGTTAACTTTTCGTCCAGGAAAGTCTTTGGCCGGTTCATGATATGTTTTCAGTTTTTCTACGTGGAATGTTGGATGAACTCTCATAGTTGAGGGTAATTTCAGCGTATAGTTTGGTGGTTCAGCCTTTGTCACTTCGAAGGGCCCGATGTATGGCGTAGCAAGTCCTTCTCTGGTAATCACACCAGGAGCGCGAAGACCTTGTCGCAACAACATCACTCTGTCTCCAACCTGATACTGGGGGTCAGGTCGATGTCGTTCATTGAATTCTTGTTCTTGTTCTTGTTGGGCAACAAAGATGCGGTTCCTTGCAGCGCTTAATATGTCTGTGAGGTGTTCAAAGAACTCCTCGGCTTCTGGTTCTCGTTTCGATCGCGGTCCCCCTACTACAAGTGGTGGTAGGTCTCCAGGCCCCAGTGGTTCATATCCCAAATCCAGATGGAAAGGGGAGAATCGTGTGGTACTAGTCATGTTGGAGTTAAATGCAAACTCCATGTTCGGTAGGAACTTTGTCCATTTCGCTCCAGGAGTTTCCAGCAATCCTCGGAGGGTTGTTTTCCGGGTCTGAATCTTTCGTTCAACTTGGCCGTTTGACTGTTGATGTCGGGCCGTTGAGTAATCCATCGTCGTTCCAGTCAACTTGAACAAGTGATTCGTGAAACGCGACACAAACTGGCTACCTCAATCGGAGGTAATCGTTTCAGGGACCCCATGTAGGGGGAAGATTCGGTCAAAGTACAGTTCTGCGACATCTTTGTCGCTTGCAGTTGTTTGTGTTGGCAATAAATGAATGCGTTTAGTTAGACGATCCTGTACCACTAGGAGGGCATCGTAACCGTTTTCTTCAGGCATGTCTGGCACCAAGTCCATGCTGATCGCCTTCCACCTCTGGGAAGGATTTTTTTTTTTTATTGTTCCAGCCCCAGAGGGGCTGGCGGGAAGAGAAAGAGCCATCAACGGTGAACCGCAATGGACTACGTCCAGGTATCACCTCAGCAAACCCACCCCATGCGCAACGGACTTACAGGGTCGTCAGGCATCTCCACCGCACATAAAGCCACAATGATCAAAGGAGAAGGGGAAAACACAGAATCAAGAAAATAGAGAAGTGAGTCTGAAGGAGGTCAGTGTAAGAGAGGGGAGCAGCTGTGAAAAGTCAGAGGGTTGGGATAAGTCAGATTAGGCAACAGCCCATGTCAAGATTGAGAAGGGCAACAGTGGCTCAGTGAACGTCAGGGGGCTCAGCAGGAGATGGGTGATGAGTGGCTCTTGCTTGTTGGCGTGAGGGGAGTTGTATTGTGTGGTGAAGCCAGATAATGCCTGCAACAAGTTTTATGCGGCCGAGGTAGTGGTCAATCCATCTGGAAGAAGCCTTGGTGCGGAAAAGCCAGATGCCTGGGCAAGTGTCAGTGGAGTGCTGGCGACTACATGTGGTGCAGCAAGGTTGAGAGGGTTGTGAAGAGCTGTTACGAGTTCTGTGGGATGATGGAGTGGGAGGGAGGGAAGAGTTGATGTTTGGAGAAGACAGTGGGTGAGAGGCTGTGGAGTGAGGGTGAGAGGCCTGGGAATTTGGTGGTGGGGATCTGCGGGGCTTGGAGCGCTTGTCAGAGGGCTTGATGGACTTTGACTTCTCCCAAGAGATAGTGTCGTCGCAACGGGGGATCCAAATAAGTCGATGGGTGTCAAGAAGGAGCTGATGGAAAGCGGTGACAAGGGTTTTAAGGACAGAGGCAGCAGGGTTATCACATGAGAATAGGGTGTCATAAAAGGATTGAGGGATGAAGCCACGAAGGAGGGAGGAAAAATTGATACAAGATTGATGATCAAAGAGAAATTCAGGGCGGGAGAGCCAGTAAATGGGATGGGCTTGGGGAGGAGAGCGACCATGAGGTGCAGGAGGAACAGAGGAGGAAAGAGTTTCAGCAAAGGTGTTGCGAATCATGGCAATGGTGTCAGCAGCTGCAGGGCATTGCCAGACATGCTCTGTGGTTTCCAGAGCGTGGTGACATCGACGACAGAGCCCATCAGGGTAGACTTGAGGGTGTCGTTGGTGTAGAACTTTTTGAGTGGGCAAAGTGTTGCTGAGGATTTGAAGTTGATACTTGCGACGAGCAGAGCCAGGGAGGGTGCCAAAAAGGGAAGAGGGTTTAATTCCAGAGTGGAGAGCAAGAAATGTGGCTTCCCAATGAACTAGGTCAGGGTTGTGGGTGATGTGGGCAAAGGCTGAGGTGTTCAGAAGTGCAAAATGGTGGGAGAGACCTGTGAGGAGTCGCAGTTGTCGTCGAAGTTGGCCCAAGATGGCGGTATTTGAGATGAAGGCGGTGGCTGGGAGGATCTGTTGTGAGAGGATTGGTAACAAAGTTGGGTCGGAAGTCAAGGGTACAGATGATGCCAGCTTGTCTGCTCGTTTGTTGCCAGCTTTGCCGTTGTGTCCACGAACCCAGGAAACTTGTGGAGGGGGGCCAATCCAAGACTGTAGAGTGGCTGCAACGCATGCCCAAAGGGTGGGGTGGGAAGTGGTGTGCAAAAGACGATGGAGGGAATCAGAGAGAGGAGGTGTGTTGAGCTCGCTGTGTGGATGGGGACTAAAGGAGTTTGAGGGAAAGAGTTTCTCAAAGGTGTGAACCACTCCAAGATTGTCAAGTTGAAAAGTGAGGGGCAGGGAAAGCTTTGCAGTGATGGTGAGGGCAGCAAGGAGAGCAGCAATTTCAGCAGTTGTGGAAGAGGCAGAGAGTGGAGGGAGGGCAAAAGAAAATTCAAAGTTAAGCTCAAGGCAAACAACAGAGCCAGCCATGAATCCCTCCTCGCAAAGGGAGCCATCAGTGTCAAAGGTCAAGGATGGGTGGGTATGAGCAAGGTCAGCAGGGAGAAGGGGCATGTCCATTGGTTGAAAGCAGGGATTTGTGAAGGGAGCTGGATTGAAAGTGGAGTGGCGGGAGGTGAGGAGTGGGAAAGGTGTGGGTGTGAAAACGGTGGTGGGGGAAGGTGAGTTAACAAAGAAGATGGGCTGGGAGGGTCGAGTTGCAGTAGCAGTTGTGCGGCTGCTGATGGGGACTGTGTGGGTGGAGTGTGCAAGGGAAGTTGGATTGTAGGGAGAGATGTGCTTGCTGCAGGGGTAAGAGAATGGGGGGGAGCCAATGGGGCAGCCAAGGCATTGGACCAAGTGGAAATTGTGGTAGGAAGGGTGAAGGCGTTCAGGGAGCCTGGAGTAGTGATGAGAAAGGAGTTGGGGGTTTGGGAGAGTGTGAGTCCAGTTAACAATGCGGAAGAATTCCACCTGTGGTGGGGTCATCAGACGGAAAAAACTGCCACAGGCAAGAAGGGGATGGTGGAGGGGATCCAAAGAAGATAGGTAAAAGGGATTGTAAAGAGGACCATCAGGAGGGCTGTGGTAAAAGACTGGAGAGCCAAAGGTGGGGGCAGCAAAAATAAAGGTCTTAATGATGTAGTACACTTCACAGAGTTTGTCAGGGAGAGAGCTGTCTTTGTAGGAAGGACTGGTGAGGCGGAGGTCAAAAAGTTGTTCAAAAAAGAAGACTGAGTGTGAACGGAGAGTGGGAAGCACTTTGAGAAAAATATGCCAAGGAACTAATGAGTTGATGGAGTGAGCATGAACAGAAAATAGGGGTGGACCAGAGTATTGGAAGGATGTTTGTTGGTTAAAAAGGAGGGGAATGAGAGACTTGGTGAAGTGTTTTTTTGGCTGGGACAAGGGTAAGGGATGTGAGAAAACTGGAGCTCCAGAGGCCAGGTCAAGTTGGAGGCGGTGCATCATGATATGGCTTATGTGGCCAATGAGAGAGGGGGAGTTCAAGCGAGAGTTGACGTCAACAATCATGTCAGAGCAGTATTCATTGTAAAAGTCAGGGAAGTTGTGGGTCATGGGGTGATGGAGGAGGGCATTGGGAAAAGAGGTGCAGTAGCCAACCAGGCGTTTGAAGGTTTTGCGACAGAGTGTGGTGAGGTTGTTGAGGAAAGTACAGGGGAGAATGGCAGTTTTCCACAGAAAGTGGACACGTGGGAGGAGAACGTTACGGATGAGGTAAGAAGCAATTTTGTCACCCATCTTTTTGTGTTTGATAATTTCGAGGAAATTGGTGGTGGTGGAAAGGATTTGCTGCTGTGCTGCTGAACTTATACCGTCTGCTGTGAAGTAGTTGCCTAGGTGTTGAAAGGTGGTGTTTGGCGGGTGGATGGGAAGGACTGTGGTGCCCCAGTTGATAGTGGTAGGTGCGGATTGCGGGGTGTTGACAGCGGAGATGAAGATTTTCTTGGTGTTAGACTCGATGTCTGTTATGAATCACCCTCTGGAAACCTCTGGAACCTTCTAGAACATTCCTTCATGGAACCTTCTGGAACCTTCTGGAACCTTCTAGAACATTCCTTCATGGAACCTTGTGGAACCTTCTGGAACCTTCTTTGCTTTCCTGACTTGTCTTGTTGTCATTGGTATCATTGGTATCATTGTATTACTAATTGCTCTTTCTGGAACTTTCTTGGAGTCTTGACAAGGAACACTCTCAAAAGGTATAAAAGGGGGATGGGGGACCTGTCCCATCCCTCAAGTGAATTATTGTTTCCAATACAATCATCACTCCTCTCAGTTCCTTGTCTGCCTTGTCCTGTCCTGCCCTGTTCCTGACAATGTCGTTATGTGACTGGTACTCAAAGAGGAGGTCAGCCTGAAGCTGCAGATCCTCCAGGGTGCTGGAGAGGGTGTTGGTGTCGTCGACAAGGGCAAAGCCAGTAACAGAGACAGGGGGTGGGGGGTTGAAGAATTGGACAGGGAAGTTACGAGGGGTGGGAACTGAGAAAATGAAACCAGTGGTACAACGATCAAGAACGCAAAGAACAGGGTCCCAAAAGATACGCCAATCAAGGGGTCCCTCAAGGGAGCCTTGCTGAATCATAGTGCCAATGGGGAAGGAAGGGGATGGGCCAAAAGCTGTGATGACAGAGGAGCAAAAACAACGTTGGGAATTGACACACATGCGAACATAAGAAGAGGGGAGGTGAATACGTTCCCAGGAGGCAATGAGGCCAGCAACAGGGGCACAGTCAAAAGCTTTCTTAATGTTGTTGAGGAGAAGGTATAAGGGCTGTTTAGTGGAATGGAAAAAAAAGAGAAAAAAAAAACTGAGACATTATTAGCAGGACTTACTGCACCCCTTAGTCAACTATGTCAACTAGCCCTGTGTCTAGCACACCACCCACAACACCACCACCCCTTCCTAGCTTTGTAACTTGGAACATCCGTCGTGCCTTCCCCACCAAGGCTGCATCTATCTTCCACTGGCTCCATCACACCAAAACCACCATCCTTGCCACTCAAGAAACTGGCTGCTCTGACACAGAGGCCACCCACTCCATTCGTCACATCACTAGGAATTACAAAGGTTTCTTCATATCCTCCACCCCCTCCCGTCACGCTGGCGTTGGTTTCATCATTTCATCTTCCCTGGCACCA
This sequence comes from Zopfochytrium polystomum, assembly GCA_025765615.1. Taxonomy (NCBI): domain Eukaryota; kingdom Fungi; phylum Chytridiomycota; class Chytridiomycetes; order Chytridiales; family Chytridiaceae; genus Zopfochytrium; species Zopfochytrium polystomum. The sequence goes on from JAIVFJ010000070.1 coordinate 28,639, forward strand.
CACATCACTGACGTCTCCCACTTTGGAACTCGTGCCATTGCCCTCACCTTATCTTTTGCTCGACGCTCCATCCTCCTGCGAAATATTTACTGGCCTGCTGACCCCCAATCTGAGGAACTCCCTGACTTGCAAAAATGGTACAACTCTCTTGCCTCATCTGACTCCACCTCACCCCACCAAGCCTACTGGTTTGGTGACTGGAATGCCATCACTGACCCCCTTGACCACTCCACCAGAGCCCCCACACCTACTTCCCGCCATGGGTTCCTCCCCACCCTCTCCCTGAAAGGCTTTGTTGATTCCTTTAGACACCTGCTCCCAGACTTACCCTCTTACACACACACTGCTGGCTCCTACTCCTCTCGTTTGGACAGCATTTGGCTCTCACCACCTGCTCTTGACTACGTCACTGAAGCTGACATTTCTTCTCCACTTGAAGAGCCCCATCTCACTGACACTTCAGACCACCTCCCCTTCAACATAATTCTTGCTTCCTCCCCCTTCCACACTTTTTCCTTCTCCCCTCTACGCCGGCAGGTCATCAAACCCCTGGAAGCTTCAGAGGAGCAACTTGACAATTACACTTCAGCTGTCTCAGTTGAGCTTGCCCCCCTCTCAGCAGCCCTTGCAGCCTAGGACACCATTCTTCTCCCCTCCGAGCTTGAGTTCCTCCATTCTCCATCCCTACCCTTTCAATACCCCTCTCCAGAACGTGCATCACTCCTCATCAGCCACCTTGACACACTCTCCACATCATTTCACGAGTTACTGCTTCGGCTTGGCAAAAAGTTCCTTCCTCACAAGGGAACCTCCTCAGTAGCGACAAAGAAAGATTGCTGTGCCAAACCATTCCTTGTTGCACGTTGGAAAGTAGGGAAACTGTGGGCACTTGCCAAAGACCCTGCGCATGATCTGGCTAACATCTTTTCTTCCATTCCCTTTGACCCCATCTGAGTGGGGCGCAGATCAGTCTTACTCCTTCTTGTCCCACATCCACTCTCAGTACAAAGCCCGCTTCTTTGACACAACTGACTATTGTGATGTTTTACTCCCCGCCCCCAACCGCCATCGCCAGGCCATCTACCGTGCCCAATGCCAGGCAGCAGAAAAGCACAAAATGGAGGACATTGCCACAGCTCTCATACATAGACACGACCTTTTCTCTTCTGGCAAGATAAAGACTGTCCTCAACAACATCCTCAACCGCACGCGCAGCAACTCTAGCATTGACCACATTCGCTATACTACTGCCGAAGGTCCTTCAATCACCCACGATCCTGACCTTGTCCCTGGTATCTGCCAACAACAGGTTGAACACTGGTTTCGCCCTCGTACCCTCACTCCCTTCCCACCATCCTCTCCATTTCACTCTGAGATGCAACCCCGTCCCCACATCCCCCCAGATCTTTTCTCCAAGGTTATGCTGCCCCCCTCTGCCAACGACGTCAAAACACTCTCACATCTCTTGCCTCAAACAAAGCCCCAGGCCCCTCCCAAATCTCCAGAGTGCTTCTCCTCACAGCTGGTCCTGATGCTCTTGCATTCTTCTCCTCCCTCATCATTTGCTCTTTTCTCTTCCTTGACATCTCGGACTCTTGGGCATCTTCCTCCATCTTCCCCATACCCAAGAAAGCTGCGTGGGGTGGTGACATCACTAACCTCCGTCCAATCAGCCTCTGCAAACTTGCTGCCAAAGTTGTTCAATCCATCTGTCTTTCTCGTATCTCTTCCATCCTCTCTTCTCACAATGTACTCCTTGGTCGCAACTTCTCTGCTCTCCCTGGCTCTTCTCCTGACCTGCCTCTCCACCTTGTACGCTATGCCCTTGACCTTGCCCATTCCACTAAACAGCCCTTATAACTTCTCCTCAACAACATTAAGAAAGCTTTTGACAGTGCCCCTGTTGCTGGCCTCATTGCCTCCTGGGAACGTATTCACCTCCCCTCTTCTTATGTTCGCATGTGTGTCAATTCCCAACGTTGTTTTTGCTCCTCTGTCATCACAGCTTTTGGCCCATCCCCTTCCTTCCCCATTGGCACTATGATTCAGCAAGGCTCCCTTGAGGGACCCCTTGATTGGCGTATCTTTTGGGACCCTGTTCTTTGCGTTCTTGATCGTTGTACCACTGGTTTCATTTTCTCAGTTCCCACCCCTCGTAACTTCCCTGTCCAATTCTTCAACCCCCCACCCCCTGTCTCTGTTACTGGCTTTGCCCTTGTCGACGACACCAACACCCTCTCCAGCACCCTGGAGGATCTGCAGCTTCAGGCTGACCTCCTCTTTGAGTACCAGTCACATAACGACATTGTCAGGAACAGGGCAGGACAGGACAAGGCAGACAAGGAACTGAGAGGAGTGATGATTGTATTGGAAACAATAATTCACTTGAGGGATGGGACAGGTCCCCCATCCCCCTTTTATACCTTTTGAGAGTGTTCCTTGTCAAGACTCCAAGAAAGTTCCAGAAAGAGCAATTAGTAATACAATGATACCAATGATACCAATGACAACAAGACAAGTCAGGAAAGCAAAGAAGGTTCCAGAAGGTTCCACAAGGTTCCATGAAGGAATGTTCTAGAAGGTTCCAGAAGGTTCCAGAAGGTTCCATGAAGGAATGTTCTAGAAGGTTCCAGAGGTTTCCAGAGGGTGATTCATAACAGACATCGAGTCTAACACCAAGAAAATCTTCATCTCCGCTGTCAACACCCCGCAATCCGCACCTACCACTATCAACTGGGGCACCACAGTCCTTCCCATCCACCCGCCAAACACCACCTTTCAACACCTAGGCAACTACTTCACAGCAGACGGTATAAGTTCAGCAGCACAGCAGCAAATCCTTTCCACCACCACCAATTTCCTCGAAATTATCAAACACAAAAAGATGGGTGACAAAATTGCTTCTTACCTCATCCGTAACGTTCTCCTCCCACGTGTCCACTTTCTGTGGAAAACTGCCATTCTCCCCTGTACTTTCCTCAACAACCTCACCACACTCTGTCGCAAAACCTTCAAACGCCTGGTTGGCTACTGCACCTCTTTTCCCAATGCCCTCCTCCATCACCCCATGACCCACAACTTCCCTGACTTTTACAATGAATACTGCTCTGACATGATTGTTGACGTCAACTCTCGCTTGAACTCCCCCTCTCTCATTGGCCACATAAGCCATATCATGATGCACCGCCTCCAACTTGACCTGGCCTCTGGAGCTCCAGTTTTCTCACATCCCTTACCCTTGTCCCAGCCAAAAAAACACTTCACCAAGTCTCTCATTCCCCTCCTTTTTAACCAACAAACATCCTTCCAATACTCTGGTCCACCCCTATTTTCTGTTCATGCTCACTCCATCAACTCATTAGTTCCTTGGCATATTTTTCTCAAAGTGCTTCCCACTCTCCGTTCACACTCAGTCTTCTTTTTTGAACAACTTTTTGACCTCCGCCTCACCAGTCCTTCCTACAAAGACAGCTCTCTCCCTGACAAACTCTGTGAAGTGTACTACATCATTAAGACCTTTATTTTTGCTGCCCCCACCTTTGGCTCTCCAGTCTTTTACCACAGCCCTCCTGATGGTCCTCTTTACAATCCCTTTTACCTATCTTCTTTGGATCCCCTCCACCATCCCCTTCTTGCCTGTGGCAGTTTTTTCCGTCTGATGACCCCACCACAGGTGGAATTCTTCCGCATTGTTAACTGGACTCACACTCTCCCAAACCCCCAACTCCTTTCTCATCACTACTCCAGGCTCCCTGAACGCCTTCACCCTTCCTACCACAATTTCCACTTGGTCCAATGCCTTGGCTGCCCCATTGGCTCCCCCCCATTCTCTTACCCCTGCAGCAAGCACATCTCTCCCTACAATCCAACTTCCCTTGCACACTCCACCCACACAGTCCCCATCAGCAGCCGCACAACTGCTACTGCAACTCGACCCTCCCAGCCCATCTTCTTTGTTAACTCACCTTCCCCCACCACCGTTTTCACACCCACACCTTTCCCACTCCTCACCTCCCGCCACTCCACTTTCAATCCAGCTCCCTTCACAAATCCCTGCTTTCAACCAATGGACATGCCCCTTCTCCCTGCTGACCTTGCTCATACCCACCCATCCTTGACCTTTGACACTGATGGCTCCCTTTGCGAGGAGGGATTCATGGCTGGCTCTGTTGTTTGCCTTGAGCTTAACTTTGAATTTTCTTTTGCCCTCCCTCCACTCTCTGCCTCTTCCACAACTGCTGAAATTGCTGCTCTCCTTGCTGCCCTCACCATCACTGCAAAGCTTTCCCTGCCCCTCACTTTTCAACTTGACAATCTTGGAGTGGTTCACACCTTTGAGAAACTCTTTCCCTCAAACTCCTTTAGTCCCCATCCACACAGCGAGCTCAACACACCTCCTCTCTCTGATTCCCTCCATCGTCTTTTGCACACCACTTCCCACCCCACCCTTTGGGCATGCGTTGCAGCCACTCTACAGTCTTGGATTGGCCCCCCTCCACAAGTTTCCTGGGTTCGTGGACACAACGGCAAAGCTGGCAACAAACGAGCAGACAAGCTGGCATCATCTGTACCCTTGACTTCCGACCCAACTTTGTTACCAATCCTCTCACAACAGATCCTCCCAGCCACCGCCTTCATCTCAAATACCGCCATCTTGGGCCAACTTCGACGACAACTGCGACTCCTCACAGGTCTCTCCCACCATTTTGCACTTCTGAACACCTCAGCCTTTGCCCACATCACCCACAACCCTGACCTAGTTCATTGGGAAGCCACATTTCTTGCTCTCCACTCTGGAATTAAACCCTCTTCCCTTTTTGGCACCCTCCCTGGCTCTGCTCGTCGCAAGTATCAACTTCAAATCCTCAGCAACACTTTGCCCACTCAAAAAGTTCTACACCAACGACACCCTCAAGTCTACCCTGATGGGCTCTGTCGTCGATGTCACCACGCTCTGGAAACCACAGAGCATGTCTGGCAATGCCCTGCAGCTGCTGACACCATTGCCATGATTCGCAACACCTTTGCTGAAACTCTTTCCTCCTCTGTTCCTCCTGCACCTCATGGTCGCTCTCCTCCCCAAGCCCATCCCATTTACTGGCTCTCCCGCCCTGAATTTCTCTTTGATCATCAATCTTGTATCAATTTTTCCTCCCTCCTTCGTGGCTTCATCCCTCAATCCTTTTATGACACCCTATTCTCATGTGATAACCCTGCTGCCTCTGTCCTTAAAACCCTTGTCACCGCTTTCCATCAGCTCCTTCTTGACACCCATCGACTTATTTGGATCCCCCGTTGCGACGACACTATCTCTTGGGAGAAGTCAAAGTCCATCAAGCCCTCTGACAAGCGCTCCAAGCCCCGCAGATCCCCACCACCAAATTCCCAGGCCTCTCACCCTCACTCCACAGCCTCTCACCCACTGTCTTCTCCAAACATCAACTCTTCCCTCCCTCCCACTCCATCATCCCACAGAACTCGTAACAGCTCTTCACAACCCTCTCAACCTTGCTGCACCACATGTAGTCGCCAGCACTCCACTGACACTTGCCCAGGCATCTGGCTTTTCCGCACCAAGGCTTCTTCCAGATGGATTGACCACTACCTCGGCCGCATAAAACTTGTTGCAGGCATTATCTGGCTTCACCACACAATACAACTCCCCTCACGCCAACAAGCAAGAGCCACTCATCACCCATCTCCTGCTGAGCCCCCTGACGTTCACTGAGCCACTGTTGCCCTTCTCAATCTTGACATGGGCTGTTGCCTAATCTGACTTATCCCAACCCTCTGACTTTTCACAGCTGCTCCCCTCTCTTACACTGACCTCCTTCAGACTCACTTCTCTATTTTCTTGATTCTGTGTTTCCCCTTCTCCTTTGATCATTGTGGCTTCATGTGCGGTGGAGATGCCTGACGACCCTGTAAGTCCGTTGCGCATGGGGTGGGTTTTGCTGAGGTGATACCTGGACATTGTCCATTACGGTTCACCGTTGATGGCTCTTTCTCTTCCTGCCAGCCACCCTGGGGCTGGAACAATAAATAAAAAAAAAAATAAAAAATAAAAAAAAGCTGAGTGGTGAGTTTTTGGATGTCAGTGCGTACTGAGGTCTGATGCTCTTTCAGCTGTGAGACTACACTGAGGTCTCAGTGATAAAGTCTTGGGATTTTATTCGCAAAAACAAGCGTACCTGTCATAAAACTGAAAGGATCAGGACCCCTATTATTCCTCCTGGTTCTTTAGTTTCCAAGGTGTTATCAAAGTGTATTTGCAGCTAACCCGTCTTTATTATTGGGCCTGCTATTTCTACTTTCATCTTGACAGTTTCCGTTGCACCAGGGTTTTCTCAACATATTTTCTTTTTCGGTGACTGATGGAGACTGCGCGCTGCCTGGGGATGGGGTGCCTGACAGGCCATACCCCAAGCCTGCCTAATTTATTATTTATTTTTGGCACTTGTACATACACACATAGGGTTGGGGGGGGGGGTTAGAGCATTTTTGATGGATGCTCCAAGTCAGGGGGTTGACTTGTCAATTTCTCTCTCTCTGTTTTTGGGCCATTTCTCTTTTTCCTTTTTTTCTTCAATCTGATTTCTGTCCATTGGCACCGATACAGAGTCCCTTCAAATCCATCTGGCTCACAGAGGTGAGGGTAGTGAGAGATGGTACACACCTGGGTGTGTACATGGTCCCTTCATGGGGCTCCTCTTAAGGGGCCGTGGGTGGGGAATGCAGCTGGCCCCACCAGCGACTGTGTGACATTGCCGGCTCTGTGTTGGAGTGAGGATCCCTGGTGCTTGCCCACCGCGACGACGGTGGTGGTGGAGACGACGACGGCATCGTCGTCCCCAACCTTCCTGTCCCCGCGAGGGTGTTGGTGGCTGCGCCCGGTGCAGTCCCCGACACCTGAGAGTTCGATCTACAAGCACCTGCCTCGGTCCTATTGCTGTGAGGGTGAGATGTGTGAGTACGAGTGCGATGCGATAAAGCCTGTTGGTCGAGTGATCGTGCTGACGCAGCCCGGCGGGGTGCGTGTATGATCGCAGGTGTTTCCGCGTGCGAGTTCCCTGCTGGCGACCTTCCGACCCCTACATAGTCGACTCCCTTCTCTCTCTCCCCCCCGTCGCTGGCGACGACGAGGGCCCCTGCAGCACCGTCCGCGACGAGGGGCGCTAGGTCGCGCCCTGTCTGCCCCATCGTTATTAACTGCTCCTGTTGTATTTGAGATTAGGTTCCTGAGATAAAAACCCCTGTTTCCCTCTTCTCTCTCTTTATTCTGCAGTTGTGTTGCACCCTTGGGAGTGCCCTTCCATTTCCCCTTGCATCAGCCCGCAGCCACGTGGGTAATCGGTGCTCTGGCACCGATCCTTCAGGGGATTGTCCCTCTGAATGTTCATTCTTTGTGTTTGAGACCCCTGTTAGACAGATCAGTAGGGATACTTCGTGGACTAGGCAAGTAGTAGGGTTGAAACACCCCCTAGACAACAGCCCAATAAAGTTAGTTTTAGCCGACTATTTGCTTTCCCTCACTCTAGGGCCCAGATCCCAGGGTCAAAGGAGTGAGTATAGTCTCACACAGCTCTGTGTGCAAGGAGGTCTGTTGTGTGTCAAGCTGTTGCTGGATGATTTCAAGGACCTTCAAAATTGACTGCAGCTGTGGAGGAGGGACAGAAGGGGGGGCAGGCGGGACAGGTGGGGGAGTTGTGGTGTCAGGAGGGGCCTGAGCTGTCTGGCTGTTGTCTTTGGAATCTGCTGAAGTGGCTTGGTTTAGGAGTGAGCCAGAGGGGCGGCCAGTTTTGCAAGATTGAGAGGTATGGTTGGAGTTTCCACAACGGCGACAGCAGGGGAAGGGAGTGAAATCTTCCTTTTGGAGTGGGTGAAATGGGAGTGCACGGCCATTGAAGACAACTGATTGGTTAGTTTTTTGCAACATCAATGCGCGGGTTGTAAAAACAAAATGGGCAGACGACGAAAGGCCAGCAGTGCCCTTTGCTGAGTTGAAGAATCCTGGAATGCGAACTGACGTGCACCCAAACTCATATTGGATCGCCTCAAGGTCATAGATACTTGTGGAGCGACAAATGTTATAAAGGACAGCTGTGCGTTGCTTTTCATCGCTGATTCGCCGCTGGTTTTCTGCAGAAGGTTCCAGTGGTCGAATTGTGACACCTGCACCCATAATAGTTATGAACTGAGGGGGATTGTGAGGAGGGCCGTCAAAAAGAACTGTGGCAGATGCAGAGGCGGAAAGCTGGTGGTGTGCAAAATGAATAGCCATTATGGAGCCGCACGAGGATAAAGCAGAGGTGATTGCATGACACAGGGAGTCCTTCAGCTCATCAAAGTTTTTTCCAGTAGTTCCAGGAGCCAGGTGTTGGAAGATGAGTTGGTTGGCAGGTTCGTTGGTGAATTCTGTGGCAGCAGCTGGTAGTCGACAGGTGTAAGAAAATTTAATGTGTTCTGAAGACAGGTAGCCAGTTCATCTGACAAAGGATGCAGAAGCCGGAGCAAGTAAGAAGTCTGGTCCTTTGATAGCAAGGGCTGCTGTCGGATGGTGAGGTTGCAAGTGGAGGTGAAGCGTAGGATGTCAAGTTCAGTAAGTGGGGCAATAGTGGGGTCTGGCTGAGTGGTGATTGTCAATATGTGTTGATCAGCATGGGTGCCGAAGAACATGGAGGAAGGTGGGCCACTCATGAAATAGGGGGTACCAATCCCAATTCAGCACAAAGGTTGTGATGTGGTTGTGGTGGTGGAGGGGGTGATGCTGTCTGGTTTGGGGGTCAAGGACAGCGATTGCTGGAGGCGATCTGGTAGCAATCTGGAGTCAATCTGACGATGATCTGACGATCAGAAGAAAATCTGACAACAATTGGATGATGATCTGGCGAACTGACAACAATCGGGTGTTCTGGTGACGATCTGGAGTCAATCTGGCAACAATCTGACGATGATCTGATGATCTGGAGACAATCTGACAAAAATCTGATGTTGACCTGACGATGATCTGGCAATCTGACGAAGATCTGACGTCAATCTGATGATCTGGAGTCAATCTGATGTTGACCTGACAATGATCTGACGATCTGATGAAGATCTGACGTCAATCTGGCAGTGGCAAGGCGGTGGAGGGTGGTGGTGGAGGGTTCTGGAGTCAATCTGAAGTCGATCTGATGATGATCTGATGATCTGACAACAATCTGATGTTGATCTGATGTTGATCTGGCAGTGGGAAGGCGGTGGAGGGCAGTGGCAAGGTGGTGGGGGGTGGTGGTGGTGGAGGGTGCAGTCTTGAGTGTCTCTTGACAAGGTTTTGGAAACATCTGAATATACTAACTCTCACTAATGCTTACTACCACTAACTTTGTCTCTATCTTTATTCTCCCCTCTAGACCAACAAAATCAAAATCAACCACCTCATAGTCAAACAGTGGCAATAACCACATCATCGAACTATTCAATCTGCAGCAGTCTCAGCAAAGTCTCAGCAAAGTCCAGGAAAACCTTCAACCATTCATTACTGCAGATCAGCTTCAGAAACAACACCAACATCACCACTTTGCTCCATTCAGTCACCAGTCTCCTTGAACTATCTTTGAACCTGAATTTTGCCAGTTGAACAAGTTGAATTGGAATTGCTTTCATTTCCTGCAGTCTCAACAAAGTCAGACAAAGCATCAACCATTCCCCACAGCAGAGTCACTTCAGAAAATAACAACTTCCGCCATTCAGTCAGCATTCAACTTGAGCAATCAGAATTGGAAGAAGTTAAACTGGAATTGGTAAAAAGTATCAACCACATGGTGTGAGATTCCTAATCTCACTGATCATGGTCTTAGCTGGGGTCTCCCTAAAAACTCTTCCCCACTTGTGACTATGTCATTATATTGGCCCCCTATATTTATTTTTTATTACCATTCATCACATCCCTCACAGGCTCTAGTGTTTATCACTATAAAAGAGCATCCTGTGTTCCTTGTGCTGAATGGGCCTAAGCACAAGGGGCACACCCCCTATTCATCCTATTCATTCTTATTTTTACTCATTTTCCTTTTCTCTCATTTTTCCACCTTTCAATCCACTGTCCCTGCACTGATGTGGCCACAAAGCCTCAAATTATGTTCACCCCAAATTTGGAGGCAGGAGAGACACTGGGTGGAGGGGGAGTGTGGCTGAAAGAATAATTCATCCTTCCAAATTGTTCTTTCTTTCATTTTTTCCTTTTGTTATGTCTTTTCCCTTTTTCTCTTTTCTTTCTTTCTTCCTCCCTCTCTTCTTTCTCTCCTCCCCTTTCCTATAAATACTCCCTCTCTCTCCTCCTTTGTTCCATATATATCTACTCTCTCTCAATAAATCCTACCTTGGTAACAACCAATCCTTTTCTTTCCTCTTTGGTGTTTCTCCCCAGGCCAGTGCTACCAGACCAAGCCAGTAGAGGTATGATTTCCCCAGGCCAGTGTGTTGTATGCCAAGCTGGGGTGAGGTTTCATTCCCTTTCCTTGCTCTTCCTTCCCCTACCTGGTTAATTCTCACATTGAGCTCTGTCTCTGTGATACTGGCAGATGCCATACTGCTTTAGGGCATTCCTTTGTTGAATTACTGCCTGTTGGTCACCATGTTGGATAGTCAGGGCTTGAACCTGGGGCCTGTGGGGGTACTCTTCATTGAGCAACTCCACTTGGTCTAGCTGTCCTTGAATAAAGACAGAATTGAACCAGATCATCCATCTTTGTTGAGTTTGAGCTGAATCCAAGGTACTGGCTCTGCTAATAACCAGGAGCTTCCCATCTTAAAGACTTGTCTTATCCCTTTTGCCACTAGACTATAGATGAGCCCGTGAAGATGAAGAGGAGATCTCATAATGGGAATCCACAGCGAAAGTGAATTGGATAACAGTGTACAGTTCTCGTGTTGGAGGTGACGGCATGATGGGTTGGATTCCGTGCTACTGCAATTAACATCACCTCCAGTGGGCCTTACTGGGAGCACTATAGGCATGACTGAGGAAGGATGGATTGGGGTGGCAGACTGGCAATGTAAATCAACTGAAGGCCCACAAACACTGAAGTCCCAGCTTGTAGGCTAGTGTGGCCCGGACCTGTGTCAGAGGAGGTGGATTCCTGAGCAGGGAGCCCATTCTGTGAGGAGTGCCAACCAGGAGACAGTTATTCTCCTGATGTGCCAAGGTGAGACGCAGAGGTTAGTGTTGAGGGCAAGCTGTGTATGGGGGAGTGGTCAACTTGCCTCATAGTGTCAGGAACAGGGCAGGACAGGACAAGGCAGACAAGGAACTGAGAGGAGTGATGATTGTATTGGAAACAATAATTCACTTGAGGGATGGGACAGGTCCCCCATCCCCCTTTTATACCTTTTGAGAGTCTTCCTTGTCAAGACTCAAAGAAGGTTCCAGAAAGAGCAATTAGTAATACAATGATACCAATGATACCAATGACAACAAGACAAGTCAGGAAAGCAAAGAAGGTTCCAGAAGGTTCCACAAGGTTCCATGAAGGAAAGTTCTAGAAGGTTCCAGAAGGTTCCAGAAGGTTCCACAAGGTTCCATGAAGGAATGTTCTAGAAGGTTCCAGAGGTTTCCAGAGGGTGATTCATAACATCATCTCCCCCTTTTAGGCCTCTTCTGCAACTTGGTGGGGTACCTGGTCTTGAACTTGAGCAGAAGGTCTTGGCAGTGAGTGAGGTTTGACTCAGGTTCCCAGGTGTTGTCAGCATCTGAGTAACCTTTCCACTTAACAAGGAACTTGAGTGTTCTTCCAAACCACTTGGCATCCAAGATTTGTTCAACCTCAAATTCCTCTTCACCTTCTACCTCAACTGGAGGAGGAGGAGGAACAACTCTGCCTGGAATGGAATTGGCCACAAACTTCTCTAAAAGGCTGACATGGAAAACTGGGTGGATCTTCATGGATGCAGGGAGATCCAGCTTGAAGGTGACTGGATTGATTTGCTCCAAGATCTTGAAAGGACCCAACTTGAGGTTGTCTAGCTTGGGACTTGGTCTTTTGGTCTGCAAGTTCTTCCTCAGAAGCCAAACTTGCTGACCCACAGCAAGGTCATGGTCCATTCTGTGAGTGTTGGCAAATCTTGAGGCATCTTCTTGGGCTTGCTTCAGGGTGGAGTCCAGGAAGGAGTTGATGAGCCAAAAAAACCTTGTCAAGAGACACTCAAGACTGCACCCTCCACCACCACCACCACCCCCCACCACCTTGCCACCGCCCTCCACCGCCTTCCCACTGCCAGATCAACGTCAGATCAACATCAGATTGTTGTCAGATCGCCAGATCATCATCAGATCGACTTCAGATTGACTCCAGAACCCTCCACCACCACCCCCCCACCGCTTTGCCACTGCCAGATTGACGTCAGATCTTCATCAGATCGTCAGACCATCGTCAGGTCAACGTCAGATTGACTCCAGATCATCAGATTGACATCAGATCTTCATCAGATTGACTCCAGATCGTCAGATTGACGTCAGATCTTCGTCAGATTGTCACATCATTGTCAGGTCAACGTCAGATTTTCGTCAGATTGCCTCCAGATCATCATATCATCATCAGATTGTCGCCAGATTGACTCCAGATTATTACCAGAACGCCCAATTCTTGTCAGATTGCCAGATAATCATCCGATTGTCGTCAGATCATCGTCAGATTGACTTCAGATTGCTGCCAGATTGCCTCCAGCAATCACTTTCCTCCTTCACCACCACAACCACATTGCAACCACATCACAACCTTTGTGCTGAATTGGGATTGGCACCCCCCTATTTCATGAGCAGCTCACCTCCCTCCACGTTCTTCGGCACCCACGCTGATCAACACATATTGACAATCACCACTCAGCCAGACCCCACTATTGCCCCACTCACTGAACTTGACATCCTACGCTTTATCTCCACTTGCGACCTCACCATCCGACAGCGGCCCTTGCTCTCAAAGGACCAGACTTCTTACTCGCTCCGCCTTCTGCATCCTTTGTCAAACGAACAGGCTGCCCGTCTTCAGACCACATCCCCACACATTAAATTTTCTTACACCTGTCGACTACCAGCTGCTGCCACAGAATTCACCAACGAACCTACCAACCAACTCGTACTCCAACACCTGGCTCCTGGAACTACTAGAAAGAACTTTGATGAGCAAAAGGACTCCCTGCGTCATGCAATCACCTCTGCTTTATCCTCGTGCGGCTCCATAATGGCTATTCATTTTGCACACCACCAGCTTTCTGCCTCCGCATCTGCCACAGTTCTTTTTGACGGCCCTCCTCACAATCCCCCTCAGTTCATAACTATTATGGGTGCAGGTGTCACTATTCGACCACTGGAACCTTCTGCAGAAAACCAGCGGCGAATCAGCGATGAAAAGCAACGCACAGCTGTCCTTTATAACATTCGTCGCTCCACAAGTATCTATGACCTTCAGGCCATCCAATATGAGTTTGGGTGCACGTCAGTTCGCATTCCAGGATTCTTCAACTCAGCAAAGGGCACTGCTGGCCTTTCGTCGTCTGCCCATTTTGTTTTTACAACCCGCGCATTGATGTTGCAAAAAACTAACCAATCAGTTGTCTTCAATGGCCGTGCACTCCCATTTCACCCACTCCAAAAGGAAGATTTCACTCCCTTCCCCTGCTGTCGCCGTTGTGGAAACTCCAACCATACCTCTCAATCTTGCAAAACTGGCCGCCCCTCTGGCTCCCTCCTTAACCAAGCCACTTCAGCAGATTCCAAAGACAACAGCCAGACAGCTCAGGCCCCTCCTGACACCACAACTCCCCCACCTGTCCTGCCTGCTCCCCCTCCTGTCCCTCCTCCACAGCTGCAGTCAATTTTGAAGGTCCTTGAAAACATCCAGCAACAGCTTCTCGCACAACAGACCTCCTTGCGCACAGAGCTGAAAGAGCATCAGACAACAGTACGCACTGACATCCAAAAACTCACCACTCAGCTTACCCAACTTGAGCCAATCCCTGCAGCACTGGAACACGGCTTAGCAAAGGTGGACCACGACATTCAGAGACTTGCAGCTGCTGCAGCCAACGTGGATACTTCACTCAAAAACCATGCTGGCGCCATCCACAACCTAAATCAGCGAGTCACCACACTGGAGCCACTCACTGCACAATTGGACAGCCGCCTCACGACAGTGGACACAACCACCCAGCTCCTCAGCTCTCGCCTCCGGACAATTGAAGAATGGTTGAAATACAATGACCCGATTGATGAGGACCTTGACGACCGTTCCTCCGCTGAACCTTCTTCTACTACTACTGTCCCAGCTCGATCAGCTGTCACCACACACTCAAGCTCCAGTTCCTCTTCAACTCCTCCCAACAGAACTGCCCCCAAACCTGTCCCCAAACCTGCTGCCAAACCTGCCCCCAAACCTGCCCCAAAAACTGCCTCAAAAACCTAGGAACACTGCCTCAACTTGACCAATATTCTTATCTTTTTTTTTTTTGTGAAAGCCCCTTTGCTATTGATATCACTCTTATTTCTCCAAAAAAAAAAAAAAAAAAAAAAAAAAAAAAAAAAAACAGAGACATTATTAGCAGGACTTCCTGCACCCCTTAGTCAACTATGTCAACTAGCCCTGTGTCTAGCACACCACCCCCAACACCACCACCCCTCCCTCGCTTTGCAACTTGGAACATCCGTCGTGCCTTCCCCACCAAGGCTGCATCTATCTTCCACTGGCTCGATCACACCAAAACCACCATCCTTGCCATTCAAGAAACTGGCTGCTCTGACACAGAGGCCACCCACTCCATTCGTCACATCACTAGGAATTACAAAGGTTTCTTCATATCCTCCACCCCCTCCCGTCACGCTGGCGTTGGTTTCATCATTTCATCTTCCCTGGCACCACACATCACTGACGTCTCCCACTTTGGAACTCGTGCCATTGCCCTCACCTTATCTTTTGCTCGACGCTCCATCCTCCTGCGAAATATTTACTGGCCTGCTGACCCCCAATCTGAGGAACTCCCTGACTTGCAAAAATGGTGCAACTCTCTTGCCTCATCTGACTCCACCTCACCCCACCAAGCCTACTGGTTTGGTGACTGGAATGCCATCACTGACCCCCTTGACCACTCCACCAGAGCCCCCACACCTACTTCCCGCCATGGGTTCCTCCCCACCCTCTCCCTGAAAGGCCTTGTTGATTCCTTTCGACACCTGCACCCAGACTTACCCTCTTACACACACACTGCTGGCTCCTACTCCTCTCGTTTGGACAGCATTTGGCTCTCACCCCCTGCTCTTGACTACGTCACTGAAGCTAACATTTCTTCTCCACTTGAAGAGCCCCATCTCACTGACACTTCAGACCACCTCCCCTTCAACATAATTCTTGCTTCCTCCCCCTTCCACACTTTTCCCTTCTCCCCTCTGCGCCGGCAGGTCATCAAACCCCTGGAAGCTTCAGAGGAGCAACTCGACAATTACACTTCAGCCGTCTCAGTTGAGCTTGCCCCCCTCTCAGCAGCCCTTGCAGCCTTGGACAGCATTCTTCTCCCCTCCGAGCTTGAGTTCCTCCATTCTCCATCCCTACCCTTTCAATACCCCTCCCCAGAACGTGCATCACTCCTCGTCAGCCACCTTGACACACTCTCCACATCATTTCACGAGTTACTGCTTCGGCTTGGCAAAAAGTTCCTTCCTCACAAGGGAACCTCCTCAGTAGCGCCAAAGATAGATTGCCGTGCCAAACCATTCCTTGTTGCACGTTGGAAAGTAGAGAAACTGTGGGCACTTGCCAAAGACCCTGCGCATGATCTGGCTAACATCTTCCCTTCCATTCCTTTGACCCCATCTGAGTGGGGCGCAGATCAGTCTTACTCCTTCTTGTCCCACATCCACTCTCAGTACAAAGCCCGCTTCTTGGACACAACTGACTATCGTGATGTTTTACTCCCCGCCCTCAACCGCCATCGCCAGGCCATCTACCGTGCCCAATGCCAGGCAGCAGAAAAGCACAAAATGGAGGACATTGCCACAGCTCTCACACATAGACACGACCTTTTCTCTTCTGGCAAGATAAAGACTGTCCTCAACAACATCCTCAACCGCACGCGCAGCAACTCTAGCATCGACCACATTCGCTATACTACTGCCGAAGGTCCCTCAATCACCCACGATCCTGACCTTGTCCCTGGTATCTGCCAACAACAGGTCGAACACTGGTTTCGCCCTCGTACCCTCACTCCCTTCCCACCATCCTCTCCATTTCACTCTGAGATGCAACCCCGTCCCCACATCCCCCCAGATCTTTTCTCCAAGGTTATGCTGCCCCCCTTCTGCCAACGATGTCAAAAACGCTCTCACATCTCTTGCCTCAAACAAAGCCCCTGGCCCCTCCCAAATCTCCAGAGAGCTTCTCCTCGCAGCTGGTCCTGATGCTCTTGCATTCTTCTCCTCCCTCATCATTCGCTCTTTTCTCTTCCTTGACATCCCAGACTCTTGGGCATCTTCCTCCATCTTCCCCATACCCAAGAAAGCTGCGTGGGGTGGTGACATCACTAACCTCCGTCCAATCAGCCTCTGCGAACTTGCTGCCAAAGTTGTTCAATCCATCCGTCTTTCTCGTATCTCTTCCATCCTCTCTTCTCACAATGTACTCCTTGGTCGCAACTTCTCTGCCCTACCTGGCTCTTCTCCTGACCCGCCTCTCCACCTTGTACGCTACGCCCTTGACCTTGCCCATTCCACTAAACAGCCCTTATACCTTCTCCTCAACGACATTAAGAAAGCTTTTGACAGCGCCCCTGTTGCTGGCCTCATTGCCTCCTGGGAACGTATTCACCTCCCCTCTTCTTATGTTCGCATGCGTGTCAATTCCCAACGTCGTTTTCGTTCCTCTGTCATCACAGCTTTTGGCCCATCCCCTTCCTTCCCCATTGGCACTATGATTCAGCAAGGCTCCCTTGAGGGACCCCTTGATTGGCGTATCTTTTGGGACCCTGTTCTTTGCGTTCTTGATCGCTGTACCACCGGTTTCATTTTCTCAGTTCCCACCCCTCGTAACTTCCCTGTCCAATTCTTCAACCCCCCACCCCCTGTCTCTGTTACTGGCTTTGCCCTTGTCGACGACACCAACACCCTCTCCAGCACCCTGGAGGATCTGCAGCTTCAGGCCGACCTCCTCTTTGAGTACCAGTCACATAACGACATCGAGTCTAACACCAAGAAAATCTTCATCTCCGCCGTCAACACCCCGCGATCAGCACCTACCACCATCAACTGGGGCACCACAGTCCTTCCCATCCACCCGCCAAACACCACCTTTCGACACCTAGGCAACTACTTCACAGCAGACGGTATGAGCTCAGCAGCACGGCAGCAAATCCTTTCCACCACCACCAATTTCCTCGACATTATCAAACACAAAAAGATGGGTGACAAAATTGCTTCTTACCTCATCCGTAACGTTCTCCTCCCACGCTGTCCGCTTTCTGTGGAAAACTGCCATTCTCCCCCGTACTTTCCTCAACAACCTCACCACACTCTGTCGCAAAACCTTCAAACGCCTGGTTGGCTACTGCACCTCTTTTCCCAATGCCCTCCTCCATCACCCCATGACCCATAACTTCCCTGACTTTTACAATGAATACTGCTCTGACATGATTGTTGACCTCAACTCTCGCTTGAACTCCCCCTCTCTCATTGGCCACATAAGCCGTATCATGATGCACCGCCTCCAACTTGACCTGGCCTCTGGAGCTCCAGTTTTCTCACATCCCTTACCCTTGTCCCAGCCAAAAAAACACTTCACCAAGTCTCTCATTCCCCTCCTTTTTAACCAACAAACATCCTTCCAATACTCTGGTCCACCCCTATTTTCTGTTCATGCTCACTCCATCAACTCATTAGTTCCTTGGCATATTTTTCTCAAAGTGCTTCCCACTCTCCGTTCACACTCAGTCTTCTTTTTTGAACAACTTTTTGACCTCCGCCTCACCAGTCCTTCTTACAAAGACAGCTCTCTCCCTGACAAACTCTGTGAAGTGTACCACATCATTAAGACCTTTATTTTTGCTGCTCCCACCTTTGGCTCTCCAGTCTTTTACCACAGCCCTCCTGATGGTCCTCTTTACAATCCCTTTTACCCATCTTCTTTGGATCCCCTTCACCATCCCCCCCTTGCTCGTGGCAGTTTTTTCCGTCTGATGACCCCACCACAAGTGGAATTCTTCCGCATTGTTAACTGGACTCACACACTCCCAAACCCCCAACTCCTTTCTCATCACTACTCCAGGCTCCCTGAACGCCTTCACCCTTCCTCCCACAATTTCCACTTGGTTCAATGCCTTGGCTGCCCCATTGGCTCCCCCCCATTCTCTTACCCCTGCAGCAAGCACATCTCTCCCTACAATCCAACTTCCCTTGCACACTCCACCTACACAGTCCCCATCAGCAGCCGCACAACTGCTACTGCAACTCGACCCTCCCAGCCCATCTTCTTTGTTAACTCACCTTCCCCCACCACCGTTTTCACACCCACACCTTTCCCACTCCTCACCTCCCGCCACTCCACTTTCAATCCAGCTCCCTTCACAAATCCCTGCTATCAACCAATGGACGTGCCCCTTCTCCCTGCTGACCTTGCCCATACCCACCCATCCTTGACCTTTGACACCGATGGCTCCCTTCGCGAGGAGGGCTTCATGGCTGGCTCTGTTGTTTGCCTTGAGCTTAACTTTGAATTTTCTTTTGCCCTCCCTCCACTCTCTGCCTCTTCCACAACTGCTGAAATTGCTGCTCTCCTTGCTGCCCTCACCATCACTGCAAAGCTTTCCCTGCCCCTCACTTTTCGACTTGACAATCTTGGAGTGGTTCACACCTTTGAGAAACTCTTTCCCCTCAAACTCCTTTAGTCCCCATCCACACAGCGAGCTCAACACACCTCCTCTCTCTGATTCCCTCCATCGTCTTTTGCACACCACTTCCCACCCCACCCTTTGGGCATGTGTTGCAGCCACTCTACAGTCTTGGATTGGCCCCCCTCCACAAGTTTCCTGGGTTCGTGGACACAACGGCGACGCTGGCAACGAACGAGCAGACAAGCTGGCATCATCTGTACCCTTGACTTCCGACCCAACTTTGTTACCAATCCTCTCACAACAGATCCTCCCAGCCACTGCCTTCATCTCAAATACCCCCATCTTGGGCCAACTTCGACGACAACTGCGACTCCTCACAGGTCTCTCTCACCATTTTGCACTTCTGAACACCTCAGCCTTTGCCCACATCACCCACAACCCTGACCTAGTTCATTGGGAAGCCACATTTCTTGTTCTCCACTCTGGAATTAAACCCTCTTCCCTCTTTGGCACCCTCCCTGGCTCTGCTCGTCGCAAGTATCGACTTCAAATCCTCAGCAACACTTTGCCCACCCAAAAAGTTCTACACCAACGACACCCTCAAGTCTACCCTGATGGGCTCTGCCGTCGATGCCACCACGCTCTGGAAACCACAGAGCATGTCTGGCAATGCCCTGCAGCTGCTGACGCCATTGCCATGATTCGCAACACCTTTGCTGAAACTCTTTCCTCCTCTGTTCCTCCTGCACCTCATGGTCGCTCTCCTCCCCAAGCCCATCCCATTTACTGGCTCTCCCGCCCTGAATTTCTCTTTGATGATCAATCTTGTATCAATTTTTCCTCCCTCCTTCGTGGCTTCATCCCTCAATCCTTTTATGACACCTTATTCTCACGTGATAACCCTGCTGCCTCTGTCCTTAAAACCCTTGTCACCGCTTTCCATCAGCTCCTTCTTGACGCCCATCGACTTATTTGGATCCCCCGCTGTGACGACACTATCTCTTGGGAGAAGTCAAAGTCCATCAAGCCCTCTGACAAGCGCTCCAAGCCCCGCAGATCCCCTCCACCAAATTCCCAGGCCTCTCACCCTCGTTCCACGGCCTCTCACCCACTGTCTTCTCCAAACATCAACTCTTCCCTCCCTCCCACTCCATCATCCCACAGAACTCGTAACAGCTCCTCACAACCCCTCTCAACCTCACTGCACCACGTGTAGTCGCCGGCACTCCACTGACACTTGCCCAGGCATCTGGCTTTTGCGCACCAAGGCTTCTTCCAGATGGATTGACCACTACCTCGGCCGCATAAAACTTGTTGCAGGCATTATCTGGCTTCACCACACAATACAACTCCCCTCACGCCAACAAGCAAGAGCCACTCGTCACCCATCTCCTGCTGAGCCCCCTGACGTTCACTGAGCCACTGTTGCCCTTCTCAATCTTGACATGGGCTGCTGCCTAATCTGACTTATCCCAACCCTCCGATCTTTCACAGATGCTCCCCTCTCTTACACTGACATCCTTCAGACTCACTTCTCTATTTTCTTGATTCTGTGTTTTCCCCTTCTCCTTTGATCATTGTGGCTTTATGTGCGGTGGAGATGCCTGACGACCCTGTAAGTCCGTAGCGCATGGGGTGGGTTTGCTGAGGTGATACCTGGACGTAGTCCATTACGGTTCACCGTTGATGGCTCTTTCTCTTCCCGCCAGCCCCTCTGGGGCTGGAACAATAAAAAAAAAAAAAAAAAAAAAAAAAAAAAAAAAAAAAAAAAAAAAAAAAAAAAAAAAGGAAGGAGTTGATGATCTTGAGCTTATGTAAGTGTGAAGCCGCAGCAGGAGCTTGGACATTGGATAGGGTCTCTTGTCCCAGAAGATCTCCTCTTGGATTGAAGCCATAGGTTGCAAAGAAAGGAGATAGCTGGGTGCTTGAGTGGAGAGAATTGTTGAGAGCAAATTCTGCCAGTGGAAGGAGGGTGGGCCAATCATCCTGTTGATAGCTGACATAGCACCTCAAATACTGCTCCAGAGTCTGGTTTGTTCTTTCTGTTTGTCCATCAGTCTGAGGGTGATAAGCAGTTGACAGTTGAGACTTGATTCCAAGGGCTGCTGTGAGTGCTTTCCAAAATTGAGATCTGAACTGTGGTCCTCTGTCACTGACGATTGACTGAGGCAGCCCATGGAGCCTGAATATGTGCTGCAAAAACAGGTCTGCTGTTCCTTGTGCATCTATATTCTCAGTGCAGGGGATGAAATGGGCCAACTTTGTCCTTCTGCAGATGACAACAAGGATAGAGTCAAATCCATGGGATGGGGGCAGTTTCACAATGAAGTCCATGGATATTGATGACCAAGGGCTGATGGCAATTGGGAGGGGCTCCAGAAGTCCATAGGGCTTGTGTCTGCTGGATTTGTTTCTTTGACAGGTTTCACAGCTGCTGACATAGTTCTTGATGTACTTCCTCATGCCTGGCCAGTAGAAGTCTCTGGAAACAAGCTCATATGTCTTGTGCTCTCCTGGGTGTCCAGCTGTTGCTGCATCATGCCTTGTCTTGAGTATCTCAAGTTTTTCCTCTTCTTGGCTGATTTGAATCTTGTGAGGCTTGGGGTCCTTGGAAATAGCATTGGCCCACACACTGTCAGGAAGCAATGAAAGGTGTGTCTTGGATGGTGGGGTGAAACCATCTCCCCCTTCAGGTGCAAGGTCTGTTCTTCTTGACAGGGCATCAGCCACAGTGTTAAGGTGGCCAGGAGAATAGCACAGCTTAAAGTCATACTCAGAGAGCAGTTCAGCCCACCTGGCATGCCTCTGCTTGAGCAACCTCCTTGCCCTGAAGAAGGTGAGGTTCTTGTGATCCGAATAGACAGAGATGTTTTTAGAACCAGCCAAGTAGTGTCTCCAGAATTTGAATGCTTCCACAATTGCAAGCAACTCCTTGTCATGGACTGTGTAGTTACACTCAGCACTGTTCAGCTTCCTGGAGTAATATGCCACTGGATGCAGAGGAGCAGAGGGGTCCTGAGAGCTTGGCTGGGACAGAACAGCACCGAGGGCATAGTCTGAGGCATCAGTTTCCAAGGTGAAGGGAAGCAAGGGATCCACATGCCTAAGGAGTGGTGCACTTGTGGTTGCTGTCTTAAGAGCTAGCCAGGCTTGCTCTGCTGCTGGGGTCCATTCAAACTTGGTGGTCTTCTTGGTGAGATCAGTGAGAGGCTTGGCTATGGCAGAATAGTTGGCAATGAAGGTTCTGTAGAAGTTGCAAAACCCAAGGAAGCTTTGAACATCCTTGATGGAATTTGGAGCCTTCCATTCAAGAATAGTTTGGATCTTATCTGGTGCCATGGAGATCCCTTTGTCAGACACAATGAACCCCAAAAACTCAATGGAGGTCTTGTGGAATTCACACTTCTCCAGCTTTGCATAGAGGTGATGCTGTCTGAGTCTCTCCAAGACAGTCTTGACATGTCCCATATGGCTTGCAGTGTCAGATGAAAATACCAGGATATCATCCAGGTAGACAATGACAAAAAGGTCCAGAATATCCCTGAAGATGTCATTCATCATGCCTTGGAAAATAGCTGGAGCATTGGTAAGTCCAAAGGGCATAACCAAGTACTCAAAGTGACCGTATTTGCATCTGAAGGCAGTCTTCCATTGATCCTGGGGCTTAATTCTGACCAAATTGTAGGCACCTCTGAGGTCAATCTTGGAAAATATCCTTGCATGGCTCAGTTTGTCCAGTAATTCAGAGATGAGAGGCAGTGGATAGCGGTTCTTGACTGTCATCTCATTGAGATCTCTGTAGTCCACACAGGGTCTCAGTCCCCCATCCTTCTTCTTGACAAAAAAGATGGGAGCTCCAGCTGGTGACTTGGAAGGTTGGATGAATCCCTTGTTCAGCATTTCTTCAATGTATTCTTGGAGGGCCTTGGCTTCTGGTGGAGAGAGGTGGTACAGTGGCTTGAAAGGTGGGCTGCAAGTTTCATCCTTGAGTGGGATTTCACAGTCATAAGGCCTCTGAGCTGGTAGCAGGTCTGCCTTGGTCTTGGAAAACACATCAGCATAAGGGAGATATTCTTTTGGTAGCTTGGATGCCAGCAAAAGGTCTGATGGGTCCAGGTTGTCGTGCTCCTCAGCAGTGGGGCTTGAATTCTTGACTGAGAACTGTGATTCTTGAATCTTTGACTGAGAGTTCTGTTCTTGGCAAAGACTGTGAGCTGTGGAACTTGAATCTTGAATGTGGACTGTGAACTGTGGTACTTGAATCTTTGACTGTGGGTTCTGTGAACAAGAGTCATGGCCATGACTGTGAGCTCTATGAGCTCTACTTGAATCTTGACTGTGAACTGTGAACTGTGGAACTTGAGTCTTGGCTGGCTGTGAATCTTGAATCAAGGGCTTGAGAGCATGAGACTTGGGGGCTTGACTTGAGTTTTGGGTGACTGTTCCGATTGGTGGAGGTTGGACTTGACCAGTGACCCAATCAATGGCAGGGTTCTGGGTTTGCAGCCATGGTAATCCCAGGATGACAGAGAATGTGGGTGAGCCAAGATCCAATACTTCCAGATTGACCATGGATGGTGGAAAGTCTTGGATGTGGAGGTTTAGCTTGGTTTCATGGCTGATTTCCTTGAACAGAGCATGATTGGCAAAGTGGACCTTGAGGGGTGTGGATTTCTTGATCGTAGGAATGGCACAAGACTTGGCAAGGGTGGCATCAATGATGTTGCAGGATGATCCAGAGTCTATAAGGGCCTTGGTTGTGATGGTTGACTTGGGTGAGAGTTGAATCTTGACATCCATGGTGAGTTGGTGGGGCTTGGAATCTGAGGTGTTTGTGGTGCTGGTGGTGGTGATGAAACAGGGGCAGCTTGGAGGAGGGTCCAGGGAATTGCCCCTCAGTGAGCCTGGACCTGGGAGTTTGGGTGCTTCTTCCTTGGGCAGTCCTTGACAGCATGCTCCTTGGAGCCACAGTAAAAACACAGTCCCTGCTGGGCCCTCCTTGCTTTCTCCTCTTGGCTCAGAGGACCCTTGGGAAGTGTCTCAACTGCATCCACTTGCATGGGTTCAGGAACTGTAAGAGCTTGAGGAACTGGGGTAGGTCTTGATGTAGTTCCTACTTGTCTTTGCTTCAGCCTCTTGGAGTAGAGTCTGTTGTCAATCTTGATGGCAAGGAGAATGTACTCTTCCAAGGTCTCAGGGATGTGCAGAGACTGGGAGAGCATGTCTTGGATAGACTCATGGAGACCATCATGGTACAGCTCCATCAGAGCTGCATCATTGTATCCAGAGTCTCTGGCTAGTTGCTTGAATTGGTTGGTGTAGGCCACACAAGATTGCTTTCCTTGCTTGATATGCTTGAGCTTGGATCTTGCTGTCCAAGATGCGTAGGGGTCACCAAAGGTAGCTTCCAGCCCCTCCCAGAGCTCTTGCAGGGTGGTGGGTGTGCTTGGGAGAGATCTGTACCATGATTGAGCTTGACCAGACAGGAGGGTGCTTGTGAAAAGAACCTTGACTTGCTCACTGGGAAATCTTGAAGGTTGGAGAAGGATGACATTCTCCACAGTGGCCATGAAGTTCCTAAGGTCTTTGGCCAGCCCAGTGAACTTGTCAGGACTGGGAACCTTGGGCTCTCTTGCTTGGTTGGCTTGAGGCAGGGGAAGAGCTTGATGTTCTTGTTGGTGAAGTTGTTGTTGAAGCTGGTGCTGCTGGTGAAGGACTTGTTCTTGAAGTTGGTGTGTCTGTCTTGAGAGGGCTTGTAATTGGTCCATCAAGGCTTGGAAGGCAGTTGCATCAGGGAAGGTGTTGTTTGGGTCAGACATGATGGCAGAGAGTAGTGGGAGAGGGTGAAGTGAATTATGATGTCAGGAACAGGGCAGGACAGGACAAGGCAGACAAGGAACTGAGAGGAGTGATGATTGTATTGGAAACAATAATTCACTTGAGGGATGGGACAGGTCCCCCATCCCCCTTTTATACCTTTTGAGAGTCTTCCTTGTCAAGACTCAAAGAAAGTTCCAGAAAGAGCAATTAGTAATACAATGATACCAATGATACCAATGACAACAAGACAAGTCAGGAAAGCAAAGAAGGTTCCAGAAGGTTCCACAAGGTTCCATGAAGGAATGTTCTAGAAGGTTCCAGAGGTTTCCAGAGGGTGATTCATAACACATAGGGTACTGGGGGGTGTGAGACTATACTCACTCCTTTGACCCTGGAATCTGGGCCATAGAGTGAGGGAAAGCAAATAATAGGCTAAAACTAACTTTATTGGACTGTTGTCTAGGGGGTGTTTCAACCCTACTACTTGCCTAGTCCACGAAGTATCCCTACTGATCTGTCTAACAGGGGTCTCAAACACAAAGAATGAACACTCATGTTATGAATCACCCTCTGGAAACCTCTGGAACCTTCTAGAACTTTCCTTCATGGAACCTTGTGGAACCTTCTGGAACCTTCTTTGCTTTCCTGACTTGTCTTGTTGTCATTGGTATCATTGGTATCATTGCATTACTAATTGCTCTTTCTGGAACTTTCTTGGAGTCTTGACAAGGAACACTCTCAAAAGGTATAAAAGGGGGATGGGGGACCTGTCCCATCCCTCAAGTGAATTATTGTTTCCAATACAATCATCACTCCTCTCAGTTCCTTGTCTGCCTTGTCCTGTCCTGCCCTGTTCCTGACAACTCAGAGGGACAATCCCCTGAAGGATCAGTGCCAGAGCACCAATTACTCACGTGGCTGCAGGCCGATGCAGGGGGAAACAGAAGGGCACTCCCAAGGGCGCAACACAACCGCAGAATAAAGAGAGAGAAGAGGGAAACAGGGGTTTTTATCTCAGGAACCTAATCTCAAATACAACAGGAGTGGTTAATAGCGACGGGACAGACAGGGCGCGACCTAGCGCCCCTTGTCGCAGACGGTGCTGCTGGAGCCCTCGTCGTCGCCAGCGACAGAAAGCAGGGAGTCGACTATGTAGGGGTCGGAAGGTCGCCAGCAGAGAACTCGCACGCGGAAACACCTGCGATCGTACACGCACCCTGCTGGGCTGCGTTGGCACGATCACTCAACCAACAGGCTTTATCGCATCGCACTCGTACTCACACATCTCACTCTCACAGCAATAGGACCAAGGCAGGCACTCGCAGATCGAACTCTCAGGTGTGTACCATCTCTCACTACCCTCACCTTTGTGAGCCAGATGGATTTGAAGGGACTCTGTATTGGTGCCAAAGGACAGAAATCAGATTGAAGAAAAAAAGGAAAAAGAGAAATGGCCCAAAAACAGAGAGAGAGAAAATGGCAAGTCAACCCCCCTGACTTGGAGCATCCACCACAAATGCTCTAAGTCCCCCCAACCCTATGCGTGTATGTACAAGTGCTGAAAATAAATAATCAATTAGGCGGGCTTGGGGTAGGGCCTGTCAGGCACCCCATCCCTAGGCAGTCAGGCAGTCTCTGTTAGTCACCAAAAAAGAAAATATGTTGAAAAAACCGTGGCACAACGGAAACTGTCAAGATGAAAGTAGTAAAAGCAGGCCCAATAATAAAGACGGGTTAGCTGCAAGTACACTTTGATAATGCCTTGGAAACTAAAGAACCGTGAATAATAATAGGGGTCCCAATCCTTGCAGTTTTATGACAGGTACGCTTGTTTTTGCGTATAAAATCCCAAGACTTTATCACTGAGACCTCAGTGTAGTCTCACAATGGTCCTTGTAACAGTTTTGTATAAAGAGAAACACAAAACTGACAGAAGGCAAGATCAACCTCCCACCACCACCACCTTCAGTAGTGTACAGCACAGCAGCAGAATCCATCAATCAGCCAACATAGCGAATTCTTTCAGTACTCAGCCCTGAATGGGTACTTAGCCCAGGCAAGGCATTGGTGCTCAGCCTGTTTTATCTCATTTCTGTGGCCTGCTCTGCGCAGCCCAGTGCTCCCTCTGTTTTCTGATGGCTCCAACCTGCAGGAGTGTAAAAGCAGCAACCTCTCACAGAGATCAAACCAGGAATACAACCCCCTCCTTGCTGCTTGACAGAATCCAGTGCAAAACAAGCCAATCCCTCTTCCTCCATTTGCTCTCACTTCTCTCTCTGCTCACTCACTCCCCTCTCCTCTCTTCATCCTCTCACTCCTCTCACTTCTCCATCACTACTTCTCTCTCTCTCTCTGTTGCTCTACATACACACCAAGTCCCTCCGTCCTGGGTGGGATTTTATCAACGCGGCTGTTGTTTGCGATCTGGCGGCGATCCGGGGCGATCTGGCGTCAATTTGTGGCAATTATGATTCAGCACGATGATCACGATCTTGCACTAGGTCAGGAAGCAGGGCTGTGATGACGAAGGCAGGACGACTGGGCAGTGTGGGCGAAATCAATTTCGGCGGCGATCTGGCATCGATTTGGCACATGATGCTCTGCAGGTTGTTGAACCAGGCGTCATTGTTTCAAAGTGCTGTCACAAATGTCCATGAGCTCAGCCACACACAAGGTCTGTGCACAGTTTACACACAAACTCATCAAGTTCCTCCTGGCCATTACCTTGGATGAACAGTTGCTGAAGTTGCTTGATCTCGCACACATAAGAATTCCGGTCTTGGTAACACAAGGGTCTTTGAGTGTCTGTGCATAGCTGCAACCCTAATCATCTGTTTTCAAAATCATCAATAGAGCTGGATGGGTGGGCAGTGTTGAATGTTCGCCAAATGGCAGCCACACAGACTTGGTGGAGGTGAATGTTGCAGCAGAGCTCA
This sequence comes from Zopfochytrium polystomum, assembly GCA_025765615.1. Classification (NCBI taxonomy): domain Eukaryota; kingdom Fungi; phylum Chytridiomycota; class Chytridiomycetes; order Chytridiales; family Chytridiaceae; genus Zopfochytrium; species Zopfochytrium polystomum. The sequence continues at coordinate 56,241 of JAIVFJ010000070.1, forward strand.
AACAAGTGCAAGGTCTCCAGAAGCCTGATCATCAAAGCTGACTGAGCTGTTTCATTCTCCATGAATGCTTCTGCTGAAGATGCATGCCACCTTCATAAGAACTCTGATGAAGTCATGATGTGATGCTGAATCTGGTACTTGACGGTTGCTTCTACAGCCACAATTGGTCCAGCATCAGCTTGCTCGCAGCAGTTGGAACATAGGGGTGATTTGGTGAAAGTGTTGTGATAAATGATTGTTAGGCGGAACTGAATGGTTAGCAGCAAGAGGCACAAGACGGACCTGAGCCTATTGTGACTGTCAGTTATTGTTCTCACTGTGTGCCAAATTTCAGACTGAAAATCAAAGTATTGCTTGTGTTGTGCTTGAGGGAGTGTTGTAAAACAAAATGGAGGGAACTTGGAGCAATTTGGTGAGCAGCTGGGCTGACTTCACAGGTTATTTAAAAAGGTTACATAGCTTCCGTATTTTGTGCTCTGACGCGTCGACTTCGACTTCCCAGTCGAAGTGATATTGGTGCCAGTAGTTTTTGGAACGGATTTCGTCGTAGCCGTGGATCCATTATTATTCAACAAGATGACACTAGGTAGAAATACAATAAACGATTAAGACTATGATTATTTGTTCTTTCCATTACCATATGCCTGCATGGTCCCGCTTCTCAGACCCAAATTCAAACCAAACCCAACTACTCATTGAAACGGAACCAAATCCAAACCAAACACAATAACGGTGGAAAGGACAAAATGGTGCTTAGCAGTAGTGGTTGTCCAACTTTTGGACCCTCCTTAGCAAATATAGCTCCTGCTGTAAGCGGATTGGCTGAAGTGTCAGAAGAAGGAGCAGAAGCAGGTCTATCTGTGGGACGTAAGCACACTGTCTGATCGCTCTGCAGCGTTGGAGAAATTGCTTGTAAAATTGAAGAAGCGGTTTCCAGCTTTGGAGACCAATCGAATTCTGTAAAGTGAACATTGAGGGCTCTGTGATCGCTTGTTGGAAAAAGGAGACTCAGGGCTTTTGAATGCACTATCGCACACCCAGATTGAATTACAGAGTCGATTGGGAGAGAATTGTCCTCCCCAACGAGGTCTCTAGATATGAGCTAGGGTGATTCTGTTGGAGTTGGTAGAGATTGTTGTTCTGAGCTAGAATCTGTGAACCAATTTGCATTATCTCAACGTCTGTGAGATAGAAGTGATGATAAGAATACATTAACGTTCTCTTTGTAGTTCAGGTTTGTTGCCGGTTAATAAATTCTTGGTGCCCCACAGTGTGGATAGTTGCAAGGCTATGCTTTGAGATACCTTCGGCAAGGTGAACGGGCCAATCAAATAAAAGGGTTTTCTTCCCGCACCAGACTACAGAAAGCCGGCTTCACTGCGAGGTTCGGGCATGTGTTTGTCGCAATATTTGTGTGAAAAAGACCGACAACACAACATAACGAAGATACGGCAAAAGAGAAAGTGGGATCGCTGAAAAGAGGGGAGTTAAGGTACAGGTACAGCAAATAAGCAACGTTCTCAAGCTGCCCTCCATCACACAGATACTACACGACCATCCTGTCCAACCACGTCCCACTTGGATTTGTCGAACGTCTGTCTGAAAACTTTTGTCGACTCGACGTGCAAACCTGGGTGGGCCGAATATACATACTCGAAGGTTGGAAGGAGCATCTGGACCTCCTCTTCGGTATATTCATAGCCAGTCTTCTCGTGAAGGTAGTCGACGACGCGACCGCGACGGACAGCAAAGACATTGACGCCGAGCTTGTCATATCCAACAACGTGGTAACCAAAGCGGTTCAGGAGGCGGGTCGCCGCAAGAGGGGATAGGCCGAACGAAGACGTTCCATCCCAAACCTTGGCATCATCAAGTTTGATCGTGTACGAATCTTCAAGGTTGAAATTTCTGTTGACCTCCATGCTGACGACGTTTGGGCTTCGAAATACAGCGGTGGAAGAAAAGGAAAGGGGCCAACGGAAAGACAGGTTAGAATGTAGGGGAAACGCACGTTCTCGCTCTCTGACGCCCTCCGTCGTTGCGATCCTTCACTCGCTTCTTACCGGTAACCGGCTTCGAAAATGGAAGTAGCAACGAAAAAGTCGTTGCGGTCAATGTCAACCGATAGATAGTCGAATCGAATCGGGACATTGTAAAGCTTGAACAGTTCCACAATGTTATCGCTTCTCAGAAAGTGATTCCGGATCACGCGGGCGTCCTTGGAAACGCCACCACCGTCCATTAGAAGACCGTCCCAGCCATAGCGCTCCCACAAGTGGCGCGTCACGCACTCGGTGGCATCCTCAGTGCCGAACTCGACGTAAAACTTGTCGGAAGGCGTTAAGTGGGCAAAAACATATTCCAGCACGCCGTCCGACCCCTCTTGCGAGTACACCTTCCGCTCATGGTCGTGCAGGTTGTAGAAGAAGAGAAGGTGCGGGATTGCGCGGACATAACGGAGAGCTGCGGCTGCTGCGGCCGCTGCGGCCGCTGCGGACATGGCCGGCGACGAGGAGGAGGAGGAGGAGGGGGAAGCCGGTGACGCTGCAAGGGGATCAAACGCCCCTGCGGGGGCAGCTGCAGCGTGGTCTCCCTGGTGGATGTTCACCGGTGGGTAGGGGAAGCCGGGGGGAGGAGGAGGAGGCGGCATGTTGGGCGGGGGGTGCAGGTGCGGCAAAGCGGCGCGAGGGGTTTGGGCAAACGACTTTGAGTTGACGACCGACCACAGCGAGAAGGTAGAGGCTGAAAGGGCGATGAGCGCCACGAGCAGCACGGTGATGACGAGCGAGGGGCCAGCGAGGAAGCGCACAAGGGCCGACGAGCCTGCTGGGCCTGTGCCGGCGGCGGCTCCCGCAAACGGAGCCATCATTGCTGAGGAGGAGCGAGCCATCAGATGGAATAGTAGTGTTGGTGTGTGTGTGTGTGTGTGCGGGTTGTGTGTGTGGCGGCGGCAGCCGAAGGAATTTTGCTGAAAGAGAAAAAGTGGCTTTTCTGCGTTTCCAAATTTGGGAAAGAAAGGAAGCGCCGCAAAGGCGACGGATGATGTGACGAGAGGTCACAGCTCTAGAGACAGACAGACAGACAGACAGACAGAAAGACAGACAAACAGACGTTTTTTCAATTTTTTCCTTTTATTAGTGTTTTATTGGTCTATACAATTCTTTCTTTCTTTCTTTCTTTCTCTTTTTTTTTTTTTTTTTTTTTTTTTTCGAACTTCGTTTCTCTGTTTCTGGGCGCCCACCCAGTCGGCGTCGTCGTCTCGCAAGCTGCCTGCCGTTGGGACGCGGGAAGCTGCTCTTCCATTGTTGCGGTTGTTTGTTTTTGCCTGCCGCTGCTTAAAATACAATTCCGGCGGTTTTCGCTCCTGGCAGAGAGGCCATCCCGTCGTTGCCGACGCCGTCGTCGCCCTGCCAAAGCTCGCACGCGGCGCCTCCCACCGCCCACATCCGAAATGTCCCTCAGAGGCAAACTCCAGTGACACGGACAACGACGCCTGCCATCGCGTCCGCCGTGGTCCCCTTCCTCCACCCCCTCTTCGCATGCATCGACTGCAGCGTCAGCAGCGGTTGCCGCCGGCTCATCAACCGTCCACGTCCGAGATAACAAGTTTAGCCAAACTAATCTCACTCTTCAAACAAACTGTTCGTCAAAACAAATATGATAAGAGACGCATCGAGCTGGCAAATCAACGGGAAGGGGATACCTCCACTGCAGTCCCAGAGGTCAACGCACCAACTGCAAATGTTGCCCAAGTTCACTACACCCACCCCCAAGGCTGTGGTGGCTATCAACCGCTTCAACCAAGGCCACAGCCATGCACCCCACAACCCTACAGTGGCTTTGGTAGAGGGTCCATTCCACTCTCTCAAGGAAGTTGGCGACCCCAGCAGATGGGATGGCGACCACAGCAACCATTCCGTCCACACCAGAGCCAGGCATCCACAAATATCACTTGCAGCAATTGCAGTGGTTGTGGACATTATGCAAGGGAATGCCCTTCAGCTCCAAACAGGCAGGAGCAGATGCCTCAGCAATCCAAACAGGCACTCCTAACGTACAACACACCAGCAGACAGTGATTGGGATGAACAACAGAGTCAGCAGTTTGCAAGTGAACAGCAGTTATGGAAAGTGACTTACAGCTCACAGCTTGGCAGCCAAGTGACAACAACCACCAACAGGATTTTTGGATGGCACGAGTGTGATCCAGGCATTTGCAGTCAACATTCCACCTCTTGTTACTTCCTTTCCTCTCCTTATTGATAACGGTTGCAATGTTTCTACTCTTCGTGATTTCTCCTTCTTTATCCTATCAACCTTCAACAACCAAAAATCCAGCATGCGCATCGCAAAATGCACGAATTCCTCTTGTAAACAACATCACTCTCATTATTGAAGGCGTGCAGTTTGCTCCAGAATGCCCAGTCAACCTTATTGCTGACAGGGACCTCCAGCTATGCAGTTACTATCACTTGGCACAAGACCTCCAACCAGGTGTTATTCACTGCAGCAGCTATGAAGAAGGTGACCCAGCAGTTCTTCAAATGATCCTTCGGCACAGCCTCCAGTGGTTCCCAACTGAAGCAAACCCAACCTTCAATTACAGCACTCAATTTCTCGCCCATTGCACCAGCAGATATTACAACTTTTTCACGTCAGCAGAACCTGCAGACACACACAGCATTCATGCAGCATTTGTCAACAGCAAAAAACCAGACACTCGCCGACTGCACCAATGTCTAGGACACATTCGCTATGCTCGACTTCGCTCTGTGATGGAATGACAAACCTGTGCTGACTTTCCAGACATAGACTTAGAACTGCTTGAGGACGAGTGAAAGGCCTGTATTATTGCAAAGCAGACATGTGCCCCTATTCCCCACACAGATCCTCCGGACAAGCTACCTGGAAAAAGTGGCGTTTGACCTTGTGGAGGTCAAACGCAAGTTCAGGGGGCAGCACGACTTTGCCCTCATTGCCATTGACTATGTCAGCAATTATATCTGGTCAACCAACCTACAACGGAAGTCTGATGCTTTACCAGAAGCCATCAAAATCCAGCACCTCCAGATGTGCGAGACGTTCAGGTTAAGTCAGTTAGGTTTGATGGGGGTGAACTTAAGTCAACTGCCTTTGAACACTTCTGTGCCTCTTGTGGAATACGGGTTGAAGTCAGTCCACCACACACACCAGAGCTCAATGACAAAGCAGAACGTGCAGTTAGGACAGTCATGGATGTAACTCGTTCACTCCTTCAACATGCTGGCTCACCTTGGTCTTGGTGGGGTTGTGCTATTCGACATGCCGTGGACATCATCAACACACTGCCAGTTCTCAGTCGTGGTTTGCTTTCACCAGTTGAAATGCTTCTTGGCTTTCCTCCCTGCATCAGCCACTTTAGGGTTTTTGGCACTGGTTGCCTCTACCATGTGACGGCCAAGGAATGCAGCAGCACACATCAGTACAAGAAACGGGGAGAACGAGCACGACCAGCAATATACATTGGCAATATAGGTGTCAGGAACAGGGCAGGACAGGACAAGGCAGACAAGGAACTGAGAGGAGTGATGATTGTATTGGAAACAATAATTCACTTGAGGGATGGGACAGGTCCCCCATCCCCCTTTTATACCTTTTGAGAGTCTTCCTTGTCAAGACTCAAAGAAGGTTCCAGAAAGAGCAATTAGTAATACAATGATACCAATGATACCAATGACAACAAGACAAGTCAGGAAAGCAAAGAAGGTTCCAGAAGGTTCCACAAGGTTCCATGAAGGAATGTTCTAGAAGGTTCCAGAAGGTTCCAGAAGGTTCCATGAAGGAATGTTCTAGAAGGTTCCAGAGGTTTCCAGAGGGTGATTCATAACATCATCTCCCCCTTTTAGGCCTCTTCTGCAACTTGGTGGGGTACCTGGTCTTGAACTCGAGCAGAAGGTCTTGGCAGTGAGTGAGGTTTGACTCAGGCTCCCAGGTGTTGTCAGCATCTGAGTAACCTTTCCACTTAACAAGGAACTTGAGTGTTCTTCCAAACCACTTGGCATCCAAGATTTGTTCAACCTCAAATTCCTCTTCACCTTCTACCTCAACTGGAGGAGGAGGAGGAACAACTCTGCCTGGAATGGAATTGGCCACAAACTTCTCCAAAAGGCTGACATGGAAAACTGGGTGGATCTTCATGGATGCAGGGAGATCCAGCTTGAAGGTGACTGGATTGATTTGCTCCAAGATCTTGAAAGGACCCAACTTGAGGTTGTCTAGCTTGGGACTTGGTCTTTTGGTCTGCAAGTTCTTCCTCAGAAGCCAAACTTGCTGACCCACACCAAGGTCATGGTCCATTCTGTGAGTGTTGGCAAATCTTGAGGCATCTTCTTGGGCTTGCTTGGGTGGAGTCCAGGAAGGTGCTGATGATCTTGAGCTTATGCAAGTGTGAAGCCACAGCAGGAGCTTGGACATTGGATAGGGTCTCTTGTCCCAAAAGATCTCCTCTTGGATTGAAGCCATAGGTTGCAAAGAAAGGAGATAGCTGGGTGCTTGAGTGGAGAGAATTGTTGAGAGCAAATTCTGCCAGCGGAAGGAGGGTGGGCCAATCATCCTGTTGATAGCTGACATAGCACCTCAAATACTGCTCCAGAGTCTGGTTTGTTCTTTCTGTTTGTCCATCAGTCTGAGGGTGATAAGCAGTTGACAGTTGAGACTTGATTCCAAGGGCTGCTGTGAGTGCTTTCCAAAATTGAGATCTGAACTGTGGTCCTCTGTCACTGACGATTGACTGAGGCAGCCCATGGAGCCTGAATATGTGCTGCAAAAACAGGTCTGCTGTTCCTTGTGCATCTATATTCTCAGTGCAGGGGATAAAATGGGCCAACTTTGTCCTTCTGCAGATGACAACAAGGATAGAGTCAAATCCATGGGATGGGGGCAGTTTCACAATGAAGTCCATGGATATTGATGACCAAGGGCTGATGGCAATTGGGAGGGGCTCCAGAAGTCCATAGGGCTTGTGTCTGCTGGATTTGTTTCTTTGACAGGTTTCACAGCTGCTGACATAGTTCTTGATGTACTTCCTCATGCCTGGCCAGTAGAAGTCTCTGGAAACAAGCTCATATGTCTTGTGCTCTCCTGGGTGTCCAGCTGTTGCTGCATCATGCCTTGTCTTGAGTATCTCAAGTTTTTCCTCTTCTTGGCTGATTTGAATCTTGTGAGGCTTGGGGTCCTTGGAAATAGCATTGGCCCACACACTGTCAGGAAGCAATGAAAGGTGTGTCTTGGATGGTGGGGTGAAACCATCTCCCCCTTCAGGTGCAAGGTCTGTTCTTCTTGACAGGGCATCAGCCACAGTGTTAAGGTGGCCAGGAGAATAGCACAGCTTAAAGTCATACTCAGAGAGCAGTTCAGCCCACCTGGCATGCCTCTGCTTGAGCAACCTCCTTGCCCTGAAGAAGGTGAGGTTCTTGTGATCCGAATAGACAGAGATGTTTTTAGAACCAGCCAAGTAGTGTCTCCAGAATTTGAATGCTTCCACAATTGCAAGCAACTCCTTGTCATGGACTGTGTAGTTACACTCAGCACTGTTCAGCTTCCTGGAGTAATATGCCACTGGATGCAGAGGAGCAGAGGGGTCCTGAGAGCTTGGCTGGGACAGAACAGCACCGAGGGCATAGTCTGAGGCATCAGTTTCCAAGGTGAAGGGAAGCAAGGGATCCACATGCCTAAGGAGTGGTGCACTTGTGGTTGCTGTCTTAAGAGCTAGCCAGGCTTGCTCTGCTGCTGGGGTCCATTCAAACTTGGTGGTCTTCTTGGTGAGATCAGTGAGAGGCTTGGCTATGGCAGAATAGTTGGCAATGAAGGTTCTGTAGAAGTTGCAAAACCCAAGGAAGCTTTGAACATCCTTGATGGAATTTGGAGCCTTCCATTCAAGAATAGTTTGGATCTTATCTGGTGCCATGGAGATCCCTTTGTCAGACACAATGAACCCCAAAAACTCAATGGAGGTCTTGTGGAATTCACACTTCTCCAGCTTTGCATAGAGGTGATGCTGTCTGAGTCTCTCCAAGACAGTCTTGACATGTCCCATATGGCTTGCAGTGTCGGACGAAAATACCAGGATATCATCCAGGTAGACAATGACAAAAAGGTCCAGAATATCCCTGAAGATGTCATTCATCATGCCTTGGAAAATAGCTGGAGCATTGGTAAGTCCAAAGGGCATGACCAAGTACTCAAAGTGACTGTATTTGCATCTGAAGGCAGTCTTCCATTGATCCTGGGGCTTAATTCTGACCAAATTGTAGGCACCTCTGAGGTCAATCTTGGAAAATATCCTTGCATGGCTCAGTTTGTCCAGTAATTCAGAGATGAGAGGCAGTGGATAGCGGTTCTTGACTGTCATCTCATTGAGATCTCTGTAGTCCACACAGGGTCTCAGTCCCCCATCCTTCTTCTTGACAAAAAAGATGGGAGCTCCAGCTGGTGACTTGGAAGGTTGGATGAATCCCTTGTTCAGCATTTCTTCAATGTATTCTTGGAGGGCCTTGGCTTCTGGTGGAGAGAGGTGGTACAGTGGCTTGAAAGGTGGGCTGCAAGTTTCATCCTTGAGTGGGATTTCACAGTCATAAGGCCTCTGAGCTGGTAGCAGGTCTGCCTTGGTCTTGGAAAACACATCAGCATAAGGGAGATATTCTTTTGGTAGCTTGGATGCCAGCAAAAGGTCTGATGGGTCCAGGTTGTCGTGCTCCTCAGCAGTGGGGCTTGAATTCTTGACTGAGAACTGTGATTCTTGAATCTTTGACTGAGAGTTCTGTTCTTGGCAAAGACTGTGAGCTGTGGAACTTGAATCTTGAATGTGGACTGTGAACTGTGGTACTTGAATCTTTGACTGTGGGTTCTGTGAACAAGAGTCATGGCCATGACTGTGAGCTCTATGAGCTCTACTTGAATCTTGACTGTGAACTGTGAACTGTGGAACTTGAGTCTTGGCTGGCTGTGAATCTTGAATCAAGGGCTTGAGAGCATGAGACTTGGGGGCTTGACTTGAGTTTTGGGTGACTGTTCCGATTGGTGGAGGTTGGACTTGACCAGTGACCCAATCAATGGCAGGGTTCTGGGCTTGCAGCCATGGTAATCCCAGGATGACAGAGAATGTGGGTGAGCCAAGATCCAATACTTCCAGATTGACCATGGATGGTGGAAAGTCTTGGATGTGGAGGTTTAGCTTGGTTTCATGGCTGATTTCCTTGAACAGAGCATGATTGGCAAAGTGGACCTTGAGGGGTATGGATTTCTTGATGGTGGGAATGGCACAAGACTTGGCAAGGGTGGCATCAATGATGTTGCAGGATGATCCAGAGTCTATAAGGGCCTTGGTTGTGATGGTTGACTTGGGTGAGAGTTGAATCTTGACATCCATGGTGAGTTGGTGGGGCTTAGAATCTGAGGTGTTTGTGGTGCTGGTGGTGGTGATGAAACAGGGGCAGCTTGGAGGAGGGTCCAGGGAATTGCCCCTCAGTGAGCCTGGACCTGGGAGTTTGGGTGCTTCTTCCTTGGGCAGTCCTTGACAGCATGCTCCTTGGAGCCACAGTAAAAACACAGTCCCTGCTGGGCCCTCCTTGTTTTCTCCTCTTGGCTCAGAGGACCCTTAGGAAGTGTCTCAACTGCATCCACTTGCATTGGTTCAGGAGCTGTAAGAGCTTGAGGGACTGGGGTAGGCCTTGATGTAGTTCCTACTTGTCTTTGCTTCAGCCTCTTGGAGTAGAGTCTGTTGTCAATCTTGATGGCAAGGAGAATGTACTCTTCCAAGGTCTCAGGGATGTGCAGAGACTGGGAGAGCATGTCTTGGATAGACTCATGGAGACCATCATGGTACAGCTCCATCAGAGCTGCATCATTGTATCCAGAGTCTCTGGCTAGTTGCTTGAATTGGTTGGTGTAGGCCACACAAGATTGCTTTCCTTGCTTGATATGCTTGAGCTTGGATCTTGCTGTCCAAGATGCGTAGGGGTCACCAAAGGTAGCTTCCAGCCCCTCCCAGAGCTCTTGCAGGGTGGTGGGTGTGCTTGGGAGAGATCTGTACCATGATTGAGCTTGACCAGACAGGAGGGTGCTTGTGAAAAGAACCTTGACTTGCTCACTGGGAAATCTTGAAGGTTGGAGAAGGATGACATTCTCCACAGTGGCCATGAAGTTCCTAAGGTCTTTGGCCAGCCCAGTGAACTTGTCAGGACTGGGAACCTTGGGCTCTCTTGCTTGGTTGGCTTGAGGCAGGGGAAGAGCTTGATGTTCTTGTTGGTGAAGTTGTTGTTGAAGCTGGTGCTGCTGGTGAAGGACTTGTTCTTGAAGTTGGTGTGTCTGTCTTGAGAAGGCTTGTAATTGGTCCATCAAGGCTTGGAAGGCAGTTGCATCAGGGAAGGTGTTGTTTGGGTCAGACATGATGGCAGAGAGTAGTGGGAGAGGGTGAAGTGAATTATGATGTCAGGAACAGGGCAGGACAGGACAAGGCAGACAAGGAACTGAGAGGAGTGATGATTGTATTGGAAACAATAATTCACTTGAGGGATGGGACAGGTCCCCCATCCCCCTTTTATACCTTTTGAGAGTCTTCCTTGTCAAGACTCAAAGAAAGTTCCAGAAAGAGCAATTAGTAATACAATGATACCAATGATACCAATGACAACAAGACAAGTCAGGAAAGCAAAGAAGGTTCCAGAAGGTTCCACAAGGTTCCATGAAGGAATGTTCTAGAAGGTTCCAGAAGGTTCCAGAAGGTTCCATGAAGGAATGTTCTAGAAGGTTCCAGAGGTTTCCAGAGGGTGATTCATAACAATAGGCTGATCCATTGCCTGGCTCATCGACATCAACACTGGTCGCATTATCACACATCGCCTCAACGACCTCACTATCACCAAAGACAGCTTTCTTAAACTCAACAAATCAGATGCTGATGATGACGCTTCACTACAGCATCACCACACACCCTTATTCTCAGCTGACAAACTTCAGAAAACCAACACCAACATCAAGGCCCTCCTTTGCAAAGCAAATGTACACATTGAACAGCTACTGGAGCCAGAACCAACACCAGTGGCCCTGGTGGAATTGGTAAAAAGTGTCACCCCTCAGGTAAGCACAGCGAAAGTGAATCAGATAACGATGTACAGCTCTGGTGTTGGAGGTGACAGCACGATGGGTTGGATTCCGTGCTACTGCAATTAACGTCATCTCCAGTGGACCTTATTGGGAGCACTAAAGGTGTGACTGAGGGAGACTGGATCGGGGGGTAGACTGGCAATGTGAAGCAACCAAACGCCCACGACAACCAAAGCCCCAGCTCATAGGCTAGTGTGGCCCGGACCTGTGTCAGAGGAGGTGGATTCCTGAGCAGGGAGCCCATTCTGTGAGGAGCACCAACCAGGAGAGAGTTATTCTCCCGATGTGCCCAGGCGAGACGTGGGGGGTAGCGTTGAGGGCAAGCTGTGTATGGGGGAGTGGTCACCTCACCTCATAGGGTACTGGGGGGAGCCCAGACCAGCATGGTGCAGAAGGCTCACCTGTGCATTTTATCCTTGCTTACTTTTGTGTGTTGGATATCTGAGACTGTTATAAACTAATTCCTCCAAAGTCCCTACAAGATAAAGCAATGGCAGACACACCCACTAGGGATGCGACACAGGCTTCTCCACTCCAGAAGCACCTCCACCAGAACCACCTCCTCATCACCAACATTCATGTTCACCATCACCTAACAACTCAGCCAAGCGTACGTGTTCTAGGCAAACCTACCTCACAAGCACAACATGTCCCAATCCTCAAACTCATGCAGAAGCCATGTCGGGTAAATGGTCCAAGGAGTGGATTGCAGCAGAGCAGACTGAGATTGATGCCCTTTGCACTTTAGCAGCCTTTGAAGTTGTGGAACGCCCACCAACTTCAACGTCGTGCAAAAGAAATGGGTCTACAAGGTCAAACTTAAACCAGACGGCAGCATTGAGCGCTTCTGTGCATGACTTATGGCTAAGGCTTCACTCAACGTTATGGCATTGATTTTTGGAATACTCACTCTCCTGTTGTCCGAATCAATAGTCTTCGTTGGCTCATTGCCATGGCAGCTGCAAACAACTGGCACACTGCTATTGTCGACATCAGCAACCCATACCTAAACAGCATGCTCGATGCGCCCAATTACATGGAGCAGCCAGACGGCTACTGCAGTGATGGCAAAGTCTGGCTACTGAAGAGAGCTGTTAACGGTATCAAGCAAGCTGACCGGTGTTGGTATCAAGAACTGATTGGCCACCTGAAGTCAAATGGATATCAGCAAAGCACAGCAGACCCTGTATCCTCTTCCGTCAAGTGGATGGAAAAGTCATTTTCATTGCCAACTATGTCGATGATATTTGTTTCTTTGGGGATTCTGGGGAGATCACCTCTGCCATCACACTGCTAAAGTCTCGTTACAAGCTCCGCGAAATAGGAACAATCAAAACCATACTCAATATGCAACCACCACAACAGAATCTTCTTGCACCAGAAAGCCTATATCAAGGAGTTAGTTCAACGCCACGCCAACATTATCAAGAACCACACTGCAGTAACTGCCCTTCCCAGTAGTCTCGTTTTCTTCTTTGTTCCTTTTCATTACCTTGACTCATTTTCTTTTACCTCTGAAGTTCAATGTGCGCCCCCATCCATTTTTGTTGGTGTGGTCTGTCCTTTCTGTTCTGCCCTCTGTTGGGCAGTCATATGTGTTTGTGATTCTTCTTTCTCTGGTGTACAGTTTCCTTAAGTTGACTATGGCTTAAGGTTTTCCTCCGTGCTGGCCTTTGCTCCTGCCCAAAGCTTAGGGGGGAGTGTTAGTTTTGGGTCTTTTGGTGAAAGCAGTGTGCAGGAGCTTTCACCTGGTGCTGTTCTGCATGGATGACTTGCAGCATTTTGCAAGTGATGGTCCTTGTAACAGTTTTGTAAAAGACAAACACAGGACTGACAGAAGCCAAGATCAAGCTCCCACCACCACCACCTTCAGTTGTGTACTACCTCCAGCAGCACAACCCATGGACAATCCAGCCCAACGAATTCTTTCAGCTACAGCTACATGATCTCCGAGGGAAGCAACGGGAGATCCAACATACCCAGGAGCACCCAGTCATAGGTAGAATTTGCCAAATTTGCTGGTCGCTCAGAACTTAGAATTATAATGGAGCTTCGCACTGTGTTCTCTCGAGGATTGATGATGCCAATAAATCTATGGAAGCGAAAATCGACTCAAAGTTCAACTCAGTTGCGGCTCCAACTTCATTCTCACAACCTCTCCTTTCGACAGCAGTAGATCAAGAAAGTTGTGAAATTCCTTGTGTTGTACATCTTCGCCGCTTCAACAAAAGGAGGCGGGGATGCAAAAGACAAGTGGAGACGGGACGGAGAGCCAGTATACACCCCGCTGGTGGTTTTGTGGCAATGACACAGCTGTGGACTGGACATTGTGGAACGATCTTTGGTGTGGAGGGATACGACTCGTCTGGAATGAGAGGTCATTGACGCACTATTGCCGAAGTCATTGAAGTCATCGGAGTCAACAAAGTTGAGGAGCAACTTGCCGAGATGAGTGGAACTCGCTGGAGGACGTCCATTCGTCACTACTCTGCGAAAATTAAGCAGGCCATCGGACTTAAAGAGGAATAAAAATGGACCACAGCAAGTAAGCAGCAGAAACGAAAGGAGGAGGAGAAGGCCAAGCGTTTTGCTCTAATGGAGGTAAAAAAGAGGCGACAGGAGGATGCGTTTGCGTCTAATGCAGAGGTTTGAAAGAGAAGAAAAGTAGGCGGCCAGCAGAGTCAAGCGGAGTAACACAATGAAGGCTGAATAAAGCGGAAAGTAGCAGAGAAGCGAGTTGAGAAGCGAGTGGCATTTTTGTTTCACTACCTCTTTTACTCTCCACTTTTATCGCTGCTCTGCCTGCTCTGCCTTTCGCGAACGTGTTTGGCGCGACACGGTGTCCTTCTTCCACGTGGTTTTTTTTTTTGGTCGTAAGTCTTTTCCAAATTTAGATATGTTTTTGTGGGGGCAACTTTTTTGGGTTTTCGGGCGACAAAAAGTGTACGGGAACGGCTATTCACAGACTCCCCTGACTTCGAAGCCAAAATCAACGCGCGCAGTATCCAACAAGCCGCACTTGAGACTTAATTCCCAACTGCAGTGTAGGGGACCCTCCACAAACTTATTTTTGCTGCCTCAAAATCTCAAGGTATATGAAATTCACAGTAACATCAATGAAAAGTAAAAAAAGACAAGAAAGGTGTATCAAGGGGGTCTCCCATCCTGTCCTAGTCAGGGGGAGTCTGTGAATAGCCGTTCCCAAAGTGTGCTATGCCCATGCTTATGTCGTATCTTTTCGTCCTTGTCAGAAATTTTTCATTCTTCCTTCCTTGCATTTTTCTTCAAACATTTTTCTTCCTTTCTGCCACTCTCCCCATAAATACCCAATAAATGCCATTTCGAAAGAACTAGATTTGTACTTCTCTAAACCTTTCTTCCCCACTTTCCAAAGGAAGCCTGCGTGCGGGTCAGTCCCGCTGTGGAGAGAGAGAGAGAGAGAGAGAGAGAGAGAGAGAGAGAGAGACAGACGCTGGATTCCACCACGGTAGTGTGCCTTTCAATTGAAATAGTCCGTTTATAATAAAAAAGGGATCTTGGAACAAAATCAGCCAGTACTAACGCTTGGAGTTAGTTTTACAGCTTCAAGTTGTTGGCCCCATGAGCTGCGGTTGGAAATTCCAAGAAAATTGGGTTAGCGGGCTGCACGGAGACCGTTTGAAGCAAGGTCGATTGAGGCAACCTCGAAAGAGCGGTTGATGGTGTTTCATGACGTTTGAAAGCATCCTTGAATCTTCTCATCCAGTAGCGCATGCAAGTGAGGCGAACTCTGCGATTGATCCCGCATCGCTTTATCAGTCAGGTGGAGGCTCACCAGGCACAATCGCCATGCGTGTGGGTGTATGCGGGACACAGCGTGGGAAACATTCTGGAGGGAATTCTTTGCTTGTCGTGGCAAAGCCAGCCACGGACAAGAAACCCTTTCTGTTCTTTCACTTCCGCTTTGATGACTGGATTTGTTTTGTTTTTCTCACGTAATATATTAATATTACGTGAGAAATTGTGGGGAGGGAAAAAGGCAATGGCGGACATCCTGGACGACTTTGCCGGTGGGGACACCACCACCAGCAACGGAGACAATCACGAGCTGATCGTGTTGGACGGCCGTGGCCGCAACTCAACGGTGGTCGACCTTGTTGTTGAAGAGTCAGGGGAAGCAGCCGCCACCGCGAATAGCAGGAAAGATGGCGTCGTGGCAATCAACATGCCAGCATCGCCGTCTCCGGACCCTTCTTCGACCATAATAAAGTCCAGCGAAAAAGACGTTCAGGACAAGGCCGATGTCGCGCCACCAAAGATTCCTTACAGAAGGCTCTTCCGTTATGCTCGGACTTTCGACTACGTGCTTATGGTGTTCGGGGTGTTCTTTGCGATGGTTGTCGGGGTGTCGCAGCCTTTGATGTCTATGTGGGTACCCAAACGCACACTGGCGGGTTTTGCTGATTGTTTTTGTTTTCCTGCGTGTAGAGTGTTTGGGCAGATCATGGATGCGCTTGTCACCTATCCATTCTCGTCCAGCCCAACGCGCGACGACGATCTTCGTTCGGCATCTGCAAGAGGCGTTATCTACCTTGCGATAATTGGAGTGGTCGTTACTGGCTCCGCAACGGGCATGATGAGCTTTTGGGACTGGGCCAGTGAAAGACAGGCCAAGGTGCAGTCCTCGCCAAACTTTTGGTTTCTTCTTGCTCACACAAAAAGGAAAGAGGATTCGGGAAGAATACCTTGCCGCCATTCTCCGTCAAGACGTTGCTTGGTTTGACAGAACCCCGACCGGAGAGTTGACCACTCGCATGACAGCCGATGTAACTACGGTGCAAGCCGGCATTTCACATAAAGCTGCCCTGGTTGTTCAAGGTCTCACCACATTCCTTTCGGGCTTCGTCATCGGATTTGTCAAAGGACCAAAACTTGCCGGCGTGCTTTGCTGTGCTTTTCCGCTTCTTGGTGGAGCCTCCATGCTTATGGCCAAGTCTCTGAAAAACAGAACAAACTCGGGCAGCGATTTTTATGCGGCGGCTGGGGCAATAGCACAGGAAGTCCTTTCAAGCATTAGGACAGTTACAGCATTTCAAGGACAAAAGAGGGAGGCTGCCCGCTACTCTGAACAGTTAGAGAAAGCCGAAAGGGAAGGGATCCGAATTTCCCTCATTACGGGCTCAAGCATGGGTGTAGTCTTCCTGATCATTTTCAGCACTTACGCACTGGGATTCTGGTATGGAGGATCCCTGGTCGGGCATGGCATGACGGCAGGCGACGTGCTCAACGTCTTTTTTGCGTAAGACGTTTCTTGAACAAACTGCACAAAATTCATCTCATCGATGCTGACGATGAAATCTTCTCGATTAGCATCATCATTGGGGCTTTCTCTTTGGGGCAAGTTGGACCAAACATTTCCGCAATCGGGAGTGCCATGGGAGCCGCCGTCAAAATTTTCGAAACGATCGACAGAGTTAGCCCAATTGATCCGACCAACGAATCAGGCCTAAAGCCGGATACAACTCAAGGCATCATTGAGTTTCACAATGTCGACTTTCGTAAGACATTTCGCCGCCATCGGCAGTGTGCTGAAAAAAATTTGTCTCAGATTACCCACAAAGGCCCGACGTTCAAATCTTGAAAAACTTTTCTTTACGAATCATGCCAGGCCAAACTGTTGCATTAGTTGGTGCTTCCGGTTCCGGGAAATCGACGATAGTGAAGCTGATCGAGCGCTTCTACGATCCCGTTTCTGGTTTCATCACTCTCGATGGCCATGACCTCAGGACGTTGAACGTGACTTGGCTTCGGCAACAGATCGGTGTCGTGGGTCAAGAGCCGGTGCTTTTCGACAAGACTGTCCGGGAAAATCTACTTTACGGTCTCCGTGAGAACGAACCTGTTCTCGGGGACGCTGGTCCAGAACTTCAAAGGCATCTGTCGCAGAAAGTTGAAGACGCCTGCAGAGTCGCAAATGCGTGGGAGTTTGTGAGTAACTTGCCTAATGGAATCAACACTTCGGTTGGCGAATCTGGTGGCATGATGTCCGGAGGACAGAAGGTGAGATTTAGGACATGCGATTGTGGATTTATTCTTCGCGTCAGCAAAGGATTGCTATTGCTCGTGCCATTATGCGTGATCCATCCATCCTTTTGCTGGACGAAGCAACATCTGCTCTGGACACTCAATCTGAGCGTGTAGTCCAAAAAGCGCTGGATAACGCCTCCCAGAATCGAACTACTGTCGTTGTCGCACATCGACTATCAACAATAAAGAATGCTGATTTGATTGTCGGTATGACTTCCTCTTTATCGGATTTTTTTGGGTAATAATTGCTTCAAGTGATGAGCCAAGGGAAAATTGTCGAACAGGGAACCCATGCCCAGCTTTTGAGCTTAGGTGGTGGTTATTCGACACTGGTTAATACTCAAGCGCTCGAAAATTTTCAAGATGGAGAGCTTGTCGAAATCGATGGGGTGTCACCAATATCAATGTCGTCAGGAAAACAGTCGTCGCTGACGTCGAAGTTCCCAAGGCATGGCTCCGCTCATTCGATGGGATCGAAGTCGGCGTTTGCCGGGAACTTCGATAGTAAAGCAAATGATGCACGAGGCGCTTTGGCGAAGAGGAAAGAGGAGGACCGTATCAAAAAGGAAGTTGAGGCTGCCATCAGTAAGCGACCGATGGCTTGGGTGCGGCTGTACGGAATGAGCTCGCCCGAGGCCTGGTTGTACGTGATTGGCTTAATCTGTAGTGGCGGTGCGGGGGCAGTATTTCCTGTGTTTTCGCTTGTAAGTGTGTGTTTGGCTTTCCTGTTTGGGACTGCTGTAACCTGCTCTTGAAAGGTCTTTTCTTCTGTGATAAACGTCTTCGGACGGACCGACGAGACTGACCGCATGAACGGTGTCAGATTCTGGGCAATCCTGTTCGTTGTTTTGGGACTAGGCGCGTTCGTGACCAATTTCGGTTCCATCTCAGCGTTTGGAGCTGCAGGGGAACGACTTACACGCCGGTTGCGCCAGAGAACTTTTGAAGCTTTATTACGACAGGAGATCGCATTTTTCGACGACGACAAACACTCGACAGGTGTTCTTGCCAGTCGCTTAGCTGAAGATGCCAACTTGGTGCAGGGATTAGTGGGAAGAAACATGTCTTCCCTCACCCAAACAGCGGTAACATTAGTCTGTAAGTGTGCAATCCCTTTTGTGTGTTTAGACTGTAACTTTATTGAAACAGGTGGGCTCGTCATAGCATTTGTCAACGGGCCGATTCTTACACTCATTGTGCTGTGCTGTGTGCCTTTCATTGCTTTGGCTGGGGCGATGCAACTAAAGTGAGCACCAACCATTGTTCGATTTTTTTATGACGTGCTCTGCCAAGGGTGATGACCGGGTATGGATCAAAGTCAAAAGAAGCATATGAAGGTAGTTTTCTTGGTATTGATTTGAACTAATGAACGATTGTTCCCAGATGCTTCGGTCATTGCAAATGAAGCAATTGACACGATCAGGACGGTTCTGACGCTCACTAAAGAACCAGTATTCTTGGAGAATTATAAGAGAAACATCGAAGAACCGTTTAGAATAGCAGCTCGCGGCGCGCCAGTTGCCGCCATTGGTTTTGGTAGATATCGAGTGCACTCCAATAATATACCTCCTAAGACTGTTCTTGAAGGTGTTTCGCAGGGCTTCATCTTCTTGACATACGCGTTAGCGTTTTACGCTGGCTCTCAACTGGTTTTAGCAGGAAAGATGCGAACGGATGATGTTTTCACAGTCATGTTTGCTGTGATCTTCACCGCCATCTCAGCCGGACAAGCCTTCTCCTTCGCACCCAACTACGTTCAAGCGAAACTTGGCACATTCAACATTTTTGACATCCTCGACCGCCATTCGGCCATCGACCCATCCACTGCCGACGGTATTACAAAGGAATCGATTGAAGGGCGGGCGGACCTTGATGAAGCAGTGTTCAACTACCCATGTAAGACGCAACTCCTCTTATTGTCGCCTCTCAACGAACGCTGTCTCCAGCTCGACCATCTGTGCAGGTTCTGCATGGTCTGAATGTTTGCGCAAGGCCGGGACAGACTGTTGCCTTAGTTGGGCCGTCGGGTTGTGGAAAGTCAACAGTGATCGCACTTGCGGAGAGGTGGTACGATGTGAATGGTGGTTCGGTGTCGTTGGATGGTTTAAATGTGAAAGAGTGGAACACCGAAAGTATGCGTAGTCATTTGGCACTTGTGGGACAGGTAAGAGCGTCAATCAAAACTGACGTGAAATATTAAAGCCGCTGTTAGGAGCCGGTGTTATTCAATATGTCCATTCGTGACAACATCATGTACGGTGCGAAGTATGGTGCTGCGTCCCAAGAAGAAATTGAGGAGGCAGCACGTCGGGCAAACATTCATAGTTTTGTCTCATCCCTGCCGGAAGGTCGTTGGCTGTCCGTCCGGAATCTCTCTCTTACTCAATCTCCTTTCTGAAACCGTAGGCTACAACACTCTCGTTGGATCCAAGGGAGGACAGCTGAGTGGCGGCCAGAAACAGCGGGTAGCGATTGCGAGGGCTATTATTCGGAACCCAAAGGTCAGAGACTTCAAAAAGATGCCACTGGTACGTTAACCATTCGCAGATATTGCTCTTGGACGAGGCAACATCGGCCTTGGACTCTGAATCGGAAAAAGTCGTCCAGGAAGCACTTGATATGGCCTCAAAAGGGCGCACAACGATCGTAATAGGTGGGTTCAAAGACTGGTTATGACGACTGTGCAGCGGCCGAAGAGCTTATCATTGATTCATTGTTGTGACAGCGCACCGCTTGTCAACAATCCAGAATGCAGACCACATTATGGTCGTACAAGCAGGTCGTGTTATAGAGCAAGGGACGTTCTCCGAGCTCGTTCTTCGCGGAGGAGAGTTTGCACAGTTAGTGGCGGCGCAGAGCCTTGGCAAAAACTCCTAAGCGCCAATGAAAAGCGAATTCAACGCTGACTACGATGTAGCAAAGTTTGTTCGATGGCTTTTCTGCGGCTGAGTGGAGAGCATTGTGAGTGGAGTAGTGTTGGTGAAGTCCTTTTGTGACGGCTTGAGAGGTTTCAGAGGTTGTTTCAGCGGGTCGAGGAGGGATTCCTCAATTGAAGGAACGGTGGCTCGATTTGAGGTCTTGCCTTCCAACCTTGACATTGTGAAAGGCATGGGGGGTGGCCAGAACCTCCGAGTCCTCGCTCGCTCAGCAGGAGTAAAACCCCCGCGCCTCCCTCGCATATCCCCGCTCCTTGCTCGTCGCAGCATCCCTCAACCCACTTGACCGCTTCCTCATCCCTCGCCTGCTGCGCTCCTCCTTCAGAAGCCGCTTCAGTTGACGTCGGCGTCCGTTGGCGGTACACCCATTCAATCTCTCGCATAGGCAGTGGGAATGGACCCCCCCTCATCGCAACCTCCGCTTCCCCATCTGCGCCCACTCTTCCCCTCTTTCCAGCATCGGGAAGGGGGCCGTGAGGCCTGACCTTCTCATCCATTGCATTCCCTCGCATGCGCATGTCTCCACTTTCGAAACAGCCTTGCCCCACGTCCCTCGCAAAAGGTCCCCGTTCGCTCACCTCGTCACAGCAGCGCAGCCCCTCTCAGCAGCTCCTACGTACCCCCTAGTCCCAATTTCCCTGTCGTCCGTCGTCCTCTCTTCGCCCTTTTCCCTTCACCCACTGGCCGCGGGCTTGGTCTCACCTCAGTATTTTTTTTATATACTTGTAAATATTGCCTTACATAAGTAAAATGTGCAGTTCATACACCTTGACAAAGTGTCTTTTGCCGGCCACCACCCGACATGGAGAAGCAGCATCACAGCATCACACGAAGCACAATGCTGAGATCGCGGCTGAAAGCCGCTAGATCGGTGACGACATCGAGATCGCGGGCGGAGGCTGCGACAATTCCAGATATGGCGGCGGCAAAGCCGCTGCGGGGAGGGATCAGGTTTAGGAAATGGATCACTCGCAAGGGGGGGCGTGATTGGGGTTGGGACAACTGGGACAACCCTCACCTGTTTTTTATCCCAACACAGGATCTGGAATTTTCAGCTACTGATGGGAAATCACAACTTGGCTACTTTGTCTTGTTTGGAAACACCACTATCAGCTGGGCATCTACTTGCAGTCCTACAGTTATGCTCTCACCTCAGCAAGCAGAATACGTTGCAGTCTCAGAACTAGGACAAGAACTGGAGGCCATCTCACAACAGCATACAGCACTTCACCTCCAGTCCCCAAATCCTATTCCAATCTATACTGACAGCCAAGGCGTTATCAATTTGAGCTCAAACAACCTCTATACTGATAGGTCAAGCTGTTCACAAAGAGGCTTCTGGTACTTTTTGAGTTGTATGAATTTCATTGCCTTAATTAACAACGACAACCAGAGGAAGAAGCGGCATCGTTCCCAGGAAAACGTGAACGTCCCCGCCTGCAGCTGTCTCTGACGAACCCATGCCTCTCAAAAAAAGACACTGCTGACCTCGGCAGACCTCTGCATTCAGGAGAAAGGCTTCGCTGAATAATTTTTTGACGACGGCGATGAGGAGATAGACAGAGACAGAGACGAGGCAATGACAAATCTGGAGCGCACCACCACTGCAGTTAGTGCGCCACCGAGGGGGTTAGCTTACGCAACAGAAAAATTGAAGGCTAATCGTGTCAAAGAAAGGCAAAACCGGAACTTCTGCCGTAAAAACCACCAAAGGTGAAGAGCCTTCGCAACTAGGGACGCAGGATTGTGAGTGTCTCTATCTCAGCCTGGCATGCCTAGCTTGCAGAGACTTCGAACTGGCAAAGCAAGCCAGCCCTCGCTGTCAAAGAAGCGTTAAAAGAGGAAACCTGGAGGGGTGAGGTGCGGCGGATGGCAGTGGAGAAATAGAAGGTTTTAATGGGTGTCCGTGAAACAATTGTTGCCAGTAGATCTGTTCCATGAGGTTCCCGTAGAGAAAACCACCCAGATGAGTATATTTTGGGAAAGCACTTTTGGTGATTTGCGCAAAGATGACCCGCCTTCCACAGTCGCTGTAAACAGTCTACTCTGAGTGAGTGAGTGGAAGGAGTGAATGAAGTGGAGATGTGTGTTTTTTTTTGTGGGTGGTCCTTCTCCCCAACTTGGAGAGAAAGGAGAAAAACTCTGTTATGAATTATTGATACATAATGATGATATACATGCTGTAATAGTTGCTAGGCAAGCGTGACTGGGACAGGGTAAAAACCTCTCCTATATTATCTGCTTGAGCAGAGGAGGAGGAAAACTGTTGACACCGGGTTTTCGTTCCACTTAATACTCAGAGTATTTGTCATCAGTGCAAGCCAGCGCCCAGGTCTGCATTGGCAGTGGCTCGCTCTTCCATGGGCATTGTGAGAACGATAACTGACAGTCACAATAGGTTCAGGTCCGTCTTGTGCCTCTAGCTGCTAACCAGTCAGTACCGCCTAACACCCCCCTGCACGATAGCCATGGGTGTAGCACCTGTTATGCAAAGCGTGCGTAAGCATCTGAGGCTTCGACTGAAAGGGTGTTTGAAAGGTCGGAGCAGGGTCGGAGGCCAAGTAGAGAAGTCAGTCGCTGGTGCTGAGACGTCAAGAGTGGTTTTGTGAGAATGTCTGCGATCTGGTCGCTTGTTAGTACATAGCATACAGTGATTTCTCCAGTGGCTACGCCTTGTCAGAGGAAATGAGCACGTATGTCAATGTGTTTTGTGCGAGCATGTGTGAGAGGGTTGAGCAGTTGTGCAATTGCAGATTGATTGTCCTTGAGGATTGGCTGCTGTGCAGGGAGTTGCAACTCTGATAATACAGCTAGGAGCCATTGTGCTTCTTGGAAGGCTTCAGAACGTGAGTAGTATTCTGCTTCCATGGAGGATAGCGATACTCGATGTTGTTTGCATGAGACCCAAGAGACGGGGGTGCCCATGAGGAAGAAGACATATCCAGTTCGCAATGTGCAGTCTCCAGGTTCGCCCCATAGGATGCATCAGTGTATGCAGCTGGTGGTTCAAGGGCGTCGTTTGTGGAGAGCTGTAGCGGCTTGTGGCTTTGCCTGTAGAATAATCTGTAGTCCCAGGTGCCTCAGAGGTAACGAAGCAGGCGGCGGAGTGCATTGCAATGCCACTGGTGTGGCTTCAGTTGGAACTGGGAGAGTACATTTGTTGCAAATGCAATATCTGGTCGAGTTTGTGTGCAAGGTATTGAATTTTCATGACGAGTGGGGAAGAGTTGCTCTTCAAAATCAATGCAATCAAATTATCCTTTGAGTGATGCCTGCTGTGCGAGCGACAGTGTTGACCCAAGTATAGACTGTGGCGTAGTCGACAATAACTTCAAAGTAGTTGGAACCGTCAAGAGAACGTGTTCTGATCTTTCCAGTTTGGTTGGTACACAGCATCTGCAGTGGGGCAAAATCAAAACGAGGTTTGGCCATGAGGTGTTGCCAGCGCATCTTTGCCATATCGCAAATGAGGCAAGGCTCGCGTGTTGTTGGTGGTGGAGCAGGAGCACCGTCGACATCACCAGACTTGAGAGTGTTGCGTACTTGCTCTCGGTGGATGTGGCCAAAACGTCGGTGCCATATGTTGCGTGCAGTTGCTGGTGATGTGTAGGCAATGGGCTCAACTGAAATTTTCCTCTGTGCAGCTGGGTGCTGGACTGGGATGAGATGGTAAAGGCCGTCACGTCAATCACCAATCTTGATGCCGTGTTGTGATGCGAGTGTAGCAAGATCAAGAAGAAAGGCAGAATCTTGAGTGAATAGCATCCCAGCAGTTGGGTCTTGGAGGACATGCGACACAGTGAGGAGCGGTTCCTTGAGTGATGGGACATGAAGCACATTGCAGAGCACCACATCAAAACCAGGAAAAGTGAGAGTGACAGATCCAATTCCTTCGATGCGGCATTCATGGTCATCTGCTAGGCAGGCATGGTGTTCAGTTTCAAATCGTTGGTACTCAGTGAATTGTTCCCGTTGTGGGATCATTGTGGGTACAGCTCCAGAATTGTTATGAATCACCCTCTGGAAACCTCTGGAACCTTCTTTGCTTTCCTGACTTGTCTTGTTGTCATTGGTATCATTGGTATCATTGTATTACTAATTGCTCTTTCTGGAACTTTCTTTGAGTCTTGACAAGGAAGACTCTCAAAAGGTATAAAAGGGGGATGGGGGACCTGTCCCATCCCTCAAGTGAATTATTGTTTCCAATACAATCATCACTCCTCTCAGTTCCTTGTCTGCCTTGTCCTGTCCTGCCCTGTTCCTGACATCATAATTCACTTCACCCTCTCCCACTACTCTCTGCCATCATGTCTGACCCAAACAACACCTTCCCTGATGCAACTGCCTTCCAAGCCTTGATGGACCAATTACAAGCCTTCTCAAGACAGACACACCAACTTCAAGAACAAGTCCTTCACCAGCAGCACCAGCTTCAACAACAACTTCACCAACAAGAACATCAAGCTCTTCCCCTGCCTCAAGCCAACCAAGCAAGAGAGCCCAAGGTTCCCAGTCCTGACAAGTTCACTGGGCTGGCCAAAGACCTTAGGAACTTCATGGCCACTGTGGAGAATGTCATCCTTCTCCAACCTTCAAGATTTCCCAGTGAGCAAGTCAAGGTTCTTTTCACAAGCACCCTCCTGTCTGGTCAAGCTCAATCATGGTACAGATCTCTCCCAAGCACACCCACCACCCTGCAAGAGCTCTGGGAGGGGCTGGAAGCTACCTTTGGTGACCCCTACGCATCTTGGACAGCAAGATCCAAGCTCAAGCATATCAAGCAAGGAAAGCAATCTTGTGTGGCCTACACCAACCAATTCAAGCAACTAGCCAGAGACTCTGGATACAATGATGCAGCTCTGATGGAGCTGTACCATGATGGTCTCCATGAGTCTATCCAAGACATGCTCTCCCAGTCTCTGCACATCCCTGAGACCTTGGAAGAGTACATTCTCCTTGCCATCAAGATTGACAACAGACTCTACTCCAAGAGGCTGAAGCAAAGACAAGTAGGAACTACATCAAGGCCTACCCCAGTCCCTCAAGCTCTTACAGCTCCTGAACCAATGCAAGTGGATGCAGTTGAGACACTTCCTAAGGGTCCTCTGAGCCAAGAGGAGAAAACAAGGAGGGCCCAGCAGGGACTGTGTTTTTACTGTGGCTCCAAGGAGCATGCTGTCAAGGACTGCCCAAGGAAGAAGCACCCAAACTCCCAGGTCCAGGCTCACTGAGGGGCAATTCCCTGGACCCTCCTCCAAGCTGCCCCTGTTTCATCACCACCACCAGCACCACAAACACCTCAGATTCTAAGCCCCACCAACTCACCATGGATGTCAAGATTCAACTCTCACCCAAGTCAACCATCACAACCAAGGCCCTTATAGACTCTGGATCATCCTGCAACATCATTGATGCCACCCTTGCCAAGTCTTGTGCCATTCCCACCATCAAGAAATCCATACCCCTCAAGGTCCACTTTGCCAATCATGCTCTGTTCAAGGAAATCAGCCATGAAACCAAGCTAAACCTCCACATCCAAGACTTTCCACCATCCATGGTCAATCTGGAAGTATTGGATCTTGGCTCACCCACATTCTCTGTCATCCTGGGATTACCATGGCTGCAAGCCCAGAACCCTGCCATTGATTGGGTCACTGGTCAAGTCCAACCTCCACCAATCGGAACAGTCACCCAAAACTCAAGTCAAGCCCCCAAGTCTCATGCTCTCAAGCCCTTGATTCAAGATTCACAGCCAGCCAAGACTCAAGTTCCACAGTTCACAGTTCACAGTCAAGATTCAAGTAGAGCTCATAGAGCTCACAGTCATGGCCATGACTCTTGTTCACAGAACCCACAGTCAAAGATTCAAGTACCACAGTTCACAGTCCACATTCAAGATTCAAGTTCCACAGCTCACAGTCTTTGCCAAGAACAGAACTCTCAGTCAAAGATTCAAGAATCACAGTTCTCAGTCAAGAATTCAAGCCCCACTGCTGAGGAGCACGACAACCTGGACCCATCAGACCTTTTGCTGGCATCCAAGCTACCAAAAGAATATCTCCCTTATGCTGATGTGTTTTCCAAGACCAAGGCAGACCTGCTACCAGCTCAGAGGCCTTATGACTGTGAAATCCCACTCAAGGATGAAACTTGCAGCCCACCTTTCAAGCCACTGTACCACCTCTCTCCACCAGAAGCCAAGGCCCTCCAAGAATACATTGAAGAAATGCTGAACAAGGGATTCATCCAACCTTCCAAGTCACCAGCTGGAGCTCCCATCTTTTTTGTCAAGAAGAAGGATGGGGGACTGAGACCCTGTGTGGACTACAGAGATCTCAATGAGATGACAGTCAAGAACCGCTATCCACTGCCTCTCATCTCTGAATTACTGGACAAACTGAGCCATGCAAGGATATTTTCCAAGATTGACCTCAGAGGTGCCTACAATTTGGTCAGAATTAAGCCCCAGGATCAATGGAAGACTGCCTTCAGATGCAAATACAGTCACTTTGAGTACTTGGTCATGCCCTTTGGACTTACCAATGCTCCAGCTATTTTCCAAGGCATGATGAATGACATCTTCAGGGATATTCTGGACCTTTTTGTCATTGTCTACCTGGATGATATCCTGGTATTTTCGTCCGACACTGCAAGCCATATGGGACATGTCAAGACTGTCTTGGAGAGACTCAGACAGCATCACCTCTATGCAAAGCTGGAGAAGTGTGAATTCCACAAGACCTCCATTGAGTTTTTGGGGTTCATTGTGTCTGACAAAGGGATCTCCATGGCACCAGATAAGATCCAAACTATTCTTGAATGGAAGGCTCCAAATTCCATCAAGGATGTTCAAAGCTTCCTTGGGTTTTGCAACTTCTACAGAACCTTCATTGCCAACTATTCTGCCATAGCCAAGCCTCTCACTGATCTCACCAAGAAGACCACCAAGTTTGAATGGACCCCAGCAGCAGAGCAAGCCTGGCTAGCTCTTAAGACAGCAACCACAAGTGCACCACTCCTTAGGCATGTGGATCCCTTGCTTCCCTTCACCTTGGAAACTGATGCCTCAGACTATGCCCTCGGTGCTGTTCTGTCCCAGCCAAGCTCTCAGGACCCCTCTGCTCCTCTGCATCCAGTGGCATATTACTCCAGGAAGCTGAACAGTGCTGAGTGTAACTACACAGTCCATGACAAGGAGTTGCTTGCAATTGTGGAAGCATTCAAATTCTGGAGACACTACTTGGCTGGTTCTAAAGGCATCTCTGTCTATTCTGATCACAAGAACCTCACCTTCTTCAGGGCAAGGAGGTTGCTCAAGCAGAGGCATGCCAGGTGGGCTGAACTGCTCTCTGAGTATGACTTTAAGCTGTGCTATTCTCCTGGCCACCTGAACACTGTGGCTGATGCCCTGTCAAGAAGAACAGACCTTGCACCTGAAGGGGGAGATGGTTTCACCCCACCATCCAAGACACACCTTTCATTGCTTCCTGACAGTGTGTGGGCCCATGCTATTTCCAAGGACCCCAAGCCTCACAAGATTCAAATCAGCCAAGAGGAGGAAAAACTTGAGATACTCAAGACAAGGCATGATGCAGCAACAGCTGGACACCCAGGAGAGCACAAGGCATATGAGCTTGTTTCCAGAGACTTCCACTGGCCAGGCATGAGGAAGTACATCAAGAACTATGTCAGCAGCTGTGAAACCTGTCAAAGAAACAAATCCAGCAGACACAAGCCCTATGGACTTCTGGAGCCCCTCCCAATTGCCATCAGCCCTTGGTCATCAATATCCATGGACTTCATTGTGAAACTGCCCCCATCCCATGGATTTGACTCTATCCTTGTTGTCATCTGCAGAAGGACAAAGTTGGCCCATTTTATCCCCTGCACTGAGAATATAGATGCACAAGGAACAGCAGACCTGTTTTTGCAGCACATATTCAGGCTCCATGGGCTGCCTCAGTCAATCATCAGTGACAGAGGACCTCAGTTCAGATCTCAATTTTGGAAAGCACTCACAACAGCCCTTGGAATCAAGTCTCAACTGTCAACTGCTTATCACCCTCAGACTGATGGACAAACAGAAAGAACAAACCAGACTCTGGAGCAGTATTTGAGGTGCTATGTCAGCTATCAACAGGATGATTGGCCCACCCTCCTTCCGCTGGCAGAATTTGCTCTCAACAATTCTCTCCACTCAAGCACCCAGCTATCTCCTTTCTTTGCAACCTATGGCTTCAATCCAAGAGGAGATCTTTTGGGACAAGAGACCCTATCCAATGTCCAAGCTCCTGCTGTGGCTTCACACTTGCATAAGCTCAAGATCATCAGCACCTTCCTGGACTCCACCCTGAAGCAAGCCCAAGAAGATGCCTCAAGATTTGCCAACACTCACAGAATGGACCATGACCTTGCTGTGGGTCAGCAAGTTTGGCTTCTGAGGAAGAACTTGCAGACCAAAAGACCAAGTCCCAAGCTAGACAACCTCAAGTTGGGACCTTTCAAGATCTTGGAGCAAATCAATCCAGTCACCTTCAAGCTGGATCTCCCTGCATCCATGAAGATCCACCCAGTTTTCCATGTCAGCCTTTTGGAGAAGTTTGTGGCCAATTCCATTCCAGGCAGAGTTGTTCCTCCTCCTCCTCCAGTTGAGGTAGAAGGTGAAGAGGAATTTGAGGTTGAACAAATCTTGGATGCCAAGTGGTTTGGAAGGACACTCAAGTTCCTTGTTAAGTGGAAAGGTTACTCAGATGCTGACAACACCTGGGAACCTGAGTCAAACCTCACTCACTGCCAAGACCTTCTGCTCGAGTTCAAGACCAGGTACCCCACCAAGTTGCAGAAGAGGCCTAAAAGGGGGAGATGATGTTATGAATCACCCTCTGGAAACCTCTGGAACCTTCTTTGCTTTCCTGACTTGTCTTGTTGTCATTGGTATCATTGGTATCATTGTATTACTAATTGCTCTTTCTGGAACTTTCTTTGAGTCTTGACAAGGAAGACTCTCAAAAGGTATAAAAGGGGGATGGGGGACCTGTCCCATCCCTCAAGTGAATTATTGTTTCCAATACAATCATCACTCCTCTCAGTTCCTTGTCTGCCTTGTCCTGTCCTGCCATGTTCCTGACAAGAATCAATCATGTACGGAAGAGAGGCTATGCCTGTGTGTGACGCGCTCACTGTTGCAGTGTTCACAAAGAAGTAGAAGCGAGAGGGACTGTTTATTTGAGAAGAAGAAGAAACAGATGGCCCTCCTGTAGCAGGTTGAGGGTGAAATCCAGAGGAAGGAACAAGAGTTGCTTGTGGTACAGCCACAGTTGCTGAGGCTGAAGCATGGTTTGGTTGAGCTGGTGTGAAGTGCTGCACTTGGAGCCTGGCTGAGATGGCATTGGCTCAGCGCATGTGCAGGCAGTGCTCTGCGTGTGTGCGTTGGTGGCCAAGTTTGGAATCTCTGCACAGAACTTGCACCTGGTGCCTTCAACTCTTCCAAGATGTTGATGGATTGAGGTAGCCTTTGGCCCGGCCTATGGGTGACTCCTGGCTTGCAGCGGTCACAACAGTCCCTTTCCATGTGGTGAACGTATGCCTTGTGGTAACCACACCAGTAGCATGGCCTATCCCCACGACGAGGGGAGCAAGAGCAGTTGTGGTTATCATGGATGTTGTGACCCCTGTTGTCATCGTTCCTGTAGTTGCTTCCTTGGCGATAGTTTCATTTTTCGTTCTGCTTGCTCAAGGTCATTGCAGCCCCCTTGGATGTGGTCACTTCAGTGGCGTCTATCCTCGCAATCGTCATGGTTGTCACCGTGGTTGTTGCCTACTTGATACCAGTTGCGGTTGTTGCAGCAGTTCCTGCGGTCTTCCTCTTCATCTGCCTCAAGGGCAGTCAACACAGCAGTAAGCTCATCCATGATATTCTTTAGATCATTGAAGCGGGCATCATTGTTTTGAAGTGCTGCCACAAATGGTCCAAAACGACTATGAGCTGAGCCGCGTGCGAGGTCTGTGCGCAGTTTGCTCTGCAATTTGCGTACAAACTCATCAAGTCTGTTCTGGCCATGACCTTGGATGAATAGTCGCTGAAGTCACTCAATCTTGCGCACATAAGAATTCAGATCTTGGTAATGCAAGGGGCTTTGAGTGTCTGTGCGTAGCTGCAGCCCTGACCATCAATTTTCAAAATCATCAATCGAGCTGGATGGGCGGGCATTGTTGAATGTTCGGCAAATGGCAGCCACACAGTCTCAATAGAGGTGAATGTTGCAGCAGAGCTCAAACAAGTGCAAGGTCTCTGGAAGCCTGATCATCAAAGCTGATCGAGCTGTTTCGTTCTCCTTGATGAAGGTGGCGTGCATCTTCAGCACAGCATTCATGAACTCTGATGAAAGCGGAATAGAGTGAACTTAGAGCAATTTGGTGTCCAGCTGGGGTGACTTGTCACACAAGAAAGGACAAAATTGTGGTTGGAGGTAGTGGTAGTTTGACTTTTTGGACCCCCCATATCAAAATCTCTTGTAGCTCCTGCTGTGGGCGTCGTAGCGGGGTGCGTTAGGTATTAATGGAAAGAACAGAAGCAGGAGAATACAGGTATGCAAGGGCGTCTTCCTATCGTTTCTCCCCGTTGCGACGATGTCGCTCAAAGTTGAGGAAGCGTTTTTTGACTTTGGCGATCAATCAAATTCCGTAGAGACAACGTAGAGAGCTCTGTGATACTTCGTTGAAAAGAGGAGATTCAGGGCTTTTGAATGCATTATAGCAAGCCCGGATTGAATGACAGGGTCGGCCGGGAGAGGGCGTTGAAAATTTTGGGCCTCTCAAATCAAATGGTTTCTAAAGTTGAGATATGCTGATTCTGTTTGTTGGAGGTGGTAGAGTGTTTTCCGAACTAGAATCTGTGGTTGATGCAGCCAGGTAGCTGGCACGCTGATGTGTAAACAGTCTACTCTAAGTGAGTGAGTGGAAGGAGTGAATGAAGTGGAGATGTGTGTTTTTTTTTGTGGGTGGTCCTTCTCCCCAACTTGGAGAGAAAGGAGAAAAACTCTGTTATGAATTATTGATACATAATGATGATATACACGCTGTAATAGTTGCTAGGCAAGCGTGACTGGGACAGGGTAAAAACCTCTCCTATATTATCTGCTTGAGCAGAGGAGGAGGAAAACTGTTGACACCGGGTTTTCGTTCCACTTAATACTCAGAGTATTTGTCATCAGTGCAAGCCAGCGCCCAGGTCTGCATTGGCAGTGGCTCGCTCTTCCATGGGCATTGTGAGAACGATAACTGACAGTCACAATAGGTTCAGGTCCGTCTTGTGCCTCTAGCTGCTAACCAGTCAGTTCCGCCTAACAGTCGCCTTCCTTGGCACAACAAGGTTTGGGTTAGTGTTGGGCTTTATCAGTCAAGAGATATCTTCCACAGTGATTCCCCTGGGGGCATCGACACCAGGAACACCCCAGAATGAAAACACCCCAGAAATGGAATCCCCTGCACTAGCCCCTCCTTTAGGGTTCCTTAGAAACAAATAAACCCTGGACCATGACGCATCCAGTTTTCCTGAGACAACATGCATAGAACCAATCTGCCTGGATATCCGGTAACCGAGAAATTTCCGATGCATCCTGAGTTGCGAACTGCACCACAAAGTCGAAAAGCGAATCCTTTGACTGGAATGTGGTCCACGGGCGGTGCTGTCCGAAAATCATCCATTGTGGTGTGGGTACCTTCATAAAATGCTGGACTCGGCAAAATATGTTTTTGCTGGCGGAATTGCCAAAAAATAAGGGACAAAGGCGCTATTCGTGCCAACCCTGACCGAGTGGCCTCCAGTCTTCCACATTCCAGAGAGAATGTAAGTTGGTACATGGTGGCCCTGGCAAGGTACCTTGCCGGGAACAGCTCTTTCAGGAACAACTTCATCACAGATATGACGAGGTCGGCGCCTCCTGCAACGCAGCCCCACTTCTACCCGCTGGGAACACAAGCCAAGATCTACAAAGTGGTGGGCAATATACTCAGACTGCTGCTACTGCAGTCGGACTTTTCGTGGGCGCTACTCACGTAACACAGGAGTTATGATGGGGCTCGTCGAAGTGGTCGCGGTCAGCACACAACACTGGTCATGTTGGAATCACGGCTCCTGTATAGACTACACCCCTTTTGCTGGAGGTGCCAGCGGCCATAACAGCAAGGACCGCTTCAGTGCACCTGCGGAGGAGATCCAGGTCCGTGCTTGATTGCAAAGGCGAGCTCAACAGGGAGGCTGCTCTGTGCGCTCTCTTCGGCCCTGGTCATCAGCGGGTAAGGTTAGATTTTGTCCAGCTTCGAACGAGACAGAGAGAGAGAGAGAGAGAGAGAGAGAGAGAGAGAGAGAGAGAGACAGAGAGACAGAGGGAGAGTGTGTGGGTGAGTGAGAGAGAGTGAGAGAGACAGTGACTTGTCTGTCGTGTTTTTGTTGAACAACTTCGCCGTCGTCCGCCTCCACACATGTCCCCACCAACCCTCCTGGTTGCTGAGACGACCACTGGCAGTAACGCTTTCACTCGTGACTCGTTTACCAGTCTCAACGAAGGGGAAAGTGCGGATACGGAAGATGAAGGGGTTCGGGGAGCGGAAACAGACGAGGAAGAGGACGATACAATGAGCGCTTCCACCACATCCAGCATTTCATGCCGCATGTATGATTCCACAACATTGCAAGCCAGGACGCAGGGATCGGAAGCTACAGTTAATAGCCGCTGCTCGAAAGCTCATATTGAGTCGAACGGTCCCGATCGTGATTCCTCTCCCTCTGTGGATGCCCAGCAGCGTCGGCCATCAGTGTTTCTGCACAAATCAGAGGCACTTGAGCCAGCTCGATCTCAGTCACCAAGCAGGCATTGCCGCAGTCCCTTGGCAACTCCTTCGTACTCACCGATTGATCCAAAGTCCATTGGCGCGACAGCAAGCTTCGCTCAACCTCCACCTCCTTATGAGGATGTTGTTGCTGTGAGGCCAGCGACTCCCGCAGCGCTAATTGACAAGGATATCCTTGACAGCATCACTTCCTTCATGGAAAGGTGT
The DNA here is from genome assembly GCA_025765615.1 of Zopfochytrium polystomum. NCBI lineage: Eukaryota > Fungi > Chytridiomycota > Chytridiomycetes > Chytridiales > Chytridiaceae > Zopfochytrium > Zopfochytrium polystomum. The sequence continues at coordinate 89,443 of JAIVFJ010000070.1, forward strand.
GCTAAATTCTCGTTATGGCAGTTATGGTTCCCGGTTTTGTTGCTGAGCCTAATGAGGACAGTTTTAGGCACCGTGCGGTTGAAGTCGTAATGGTCTGGTCCCTTATGGCCTTCATCAACTTCTGGACAGGTACGATTTCTCCTTCAAAGTGTGAAACTCACACCAACTTTCATCTTGACTTTCCAGCATTCCCAATCGAGTGGCTTTTCTTCTTGTACTTTTCCATCACCATCTTTTCTCAAGCTTATGACCTCGGTCGTTCCGTCTTCTGCCTGCTCGTGTCCGTGATTGTCCTTGCAGATCTGCTCATTTACTTCACTTTCCCGTTCAAGTTCACCGCACTCGCATCCACAATCGTCGTTAATTCATTCCTCGTATACGGAATTCAAGACCTCAACTTTTCTTGCGACATGGACAACGTTGGCGCTTGGCTTCTTGTTCTGGCCATGATGTTTATTCGCTTCACTTTTTGGTTCTTAACTTCCATTCTCACAACCCCACAATCCGGATCGAACGATTCCAAGCCGACCGAATTTGCAACAAGTGTGCAAAGCGAGAGCGCGGTAGACCCCACCTATCCGGCACCTACAAGAACAGTATCGACGATTTTGCCTCTTCACCTTTCGCTGGATCCTCCACTCTTCGTATCAGTGGTGGCTGCCCACTGCAGCGGCTTTGGTCTTTGCTACTTTCTGTGGAAGTTAGGATTTCTTGTTCACCGAAACATTGATCGATTTACATACGCTTTGGGGCCACTGCTTCCATCCGTACCCGAAGTTCGCATTCTTGAGCTCGACGAATCAAGTGTCAAAGTTAATTGGTTCTTCAGATCTTCCGATCCCGATCATCCAAATCCTTCAACTCCTATTGCTGAATCAGCATTTCTTCAAGTCATCAAGTTTGCCGTTGAGCTGAATGGAACGATTGTTGGCGAGGTATCGCGCGGCGACCGTACAGTTTTAGTCACTGGACTCTCACCCGAGACGCGCTATGCAGTTCGGATATGGGCTGTAAGAAACAAGCGAATTCGAACGCCAACAGAGTATGTTTTTGTTCGGACCCTCAAACAAAGTAAAGAGATGTTTCAATTCAATCCACTTCGGTTGCATGGCTCATATTGTTAGCAGGTTTTGCCAAAGCGATTGAGGATCGATGTTCTACGGCTGGGATCGCACCAACAGCCGCAAGCGCAATCGCTGCCGCTGAAGCTCAGGAGAAGGAGGATGAGGCAGAGCTGGCACGATTGTCGTCAGACCTCGCGCATATCGAACACCTTCTGTCCGATACCGAGCGCCACGTGATGGAAGCCAATCAGCAGTTTATTCGCGATGAGGCTGCGCTTCGTGCTCAACTTGCCGAGTTGAAGGAGACGCGCAGACGACATGACGCCCCGCGAGCGGAAATGCGTGCCCAGGCGAAAGAATTGGAGGACGCCAAAGTCGAAAGCGAAGTTCGCCGCCGCGCCGGTTTGGAAAGGCAGGTCAAAGCGGCCCGAGCTGGCCTCGATGAGGTTCAGGCGCAACTCCAAGCCCTATCTGCCGAAGTCGAGAAAGTGAAGGCAAAGACTCGCGGAATAGAAGGAGATCGCCGGCGAAAGGCGGCAGCGGAAGCAGCCGCCGCGGAGAAGTCATTGGAAGGAAAGCGTGGAGAATTCAAAGTATTGGAAGGTATCGTAAGGGAAAAGAGGCAAGGAGTCGCGGAACTTCGAGGGATCGTTCGAGAGCTCGAGGAGAAACGCAGTACGGTGGAGAAAGAGATTGAACGCATGGAGGTTACGAGTGGAGATGCTATCGCCGCGAGGGGTGATCGCAAGAGGAGAAAAAGCGTCACCGGCAACTTCGGGTCGGCATTTCCGTCAACCCCTCCAGCTCAGCAAGCGGATGCATCTGCTCGTCTCACAGCTTTGGATCAGGATGAACGATCCGCCAGCGATCTTCTCGCTACTCTGCGTCAAGAACGCCAGTCCTTGACTGAACAGCTTGAGCAGGAAGGGCGCGATAAGTTGCGACTTTTGAGTCAGCTATCTTTGGCCCGAAAAGCGAAAGAGGAACGAGACGCATCAGCGGCAGCAGCAGCCGTGGCCACCACTGCTGCGACTAACTTAGCAGGAAAGCAAGGACACAGAACAAGCGTTGGTGGGAGACCTCCGTTGGCTCCGACCGCTCGTGGCGCGATAGGCGTCGGTCGCGGTGTTTCGAGTGGTATGAACTCCGCGGTGATCGGAGCTCAGGAATCATCTGTCTGCACATCATCGACCATTCCATCACCAGGCTCAGTCTCGCCGGCACTGTCGGCAGGTAGCGCTTCTTCAGCAATGTCATCCTCAGCAGGCTCCGGATCGGCTGTGAATTCAACACCGGTCAGTGGGCCAAATGGTGCCGGGGTGTTGGGGACGGGCCCACCAGGCCTGGTGTCTATGGGCGCCAGTTCTGTGGCCTACGGGGCCGGTGGTTTTGTGCCAGACCTCTGGGCGAAAGGTAAGATTATTTCGAGAGCACTCAATCTCAACGGATGCATTCTAATGTGCATTCCTTGCAAAAGGCAACTTATTTGGAAGACCAGGGGCCGCCTTTCATGGTCCGAAAGGAGCGTTGGCCGCTGGTCTCTTTGACTCGCCGTTCGATTCACTTCGTGCTGGGTTGCAAGGCGGTGGATCGTCCTCAACGGTTGCCCCTCTGAGTGGAACCCTCGACAACCCTTCAGCTAGCAGCACTCGACCGCACAAGGTCGCACCATCCTCGTCGGCCGGAACATCAACGGCGCAGACACTGTCTGTGTGGGGAACTCGGCCTGCTGCACCTGGAGTTGTCGTCGCTGGACTTGCGAGTGTAAATGACAGTGAACGACTGGATGGATCCCGTCGTGGGAGGTCGTTGCCTGTGCCTCCTGAAGCAGAGCATTGAGCAGCGCTGGGCACGAAAGGGGGCGTGGAAGTCGGAAGAGGGGGGGCGGAAGGAGGCGAGAGTGGTTGGCGAAGAAAGCAAAAGCAAGGGATGACGATGATGGCAGACCCAATTTATAAGTATTCGTGTAAGTAAAGGGAAGGGATGGCCACTTGATCTCTCATTTTTGTGTCTTCGTATTACATCCGTTGGGACCGAATTGAAGGAATGAGGCCCGTTTCCAACTGAACTGCCCACGCGCTGCTCAGTCCTTTCGCAAGTGATTTTCTTGGGTTTTTGCGGATTATCACAGAAGTCTCGGCACTGGGTGGCCCTTGTGAATGCAAAAAGTGATCTTCCTCAACGATCTTAAGCTTTCCTGCCCCAAAACTCAAGCAAGGAAACTCACCAGCGAAAAAAAAAAAAAAAAAAAAAAAAAAAAGCATAGTGCTGCACTTTGGCTTGCCCACTGACACACGTTCTTGTTGTTTGGACCGCTTGACTACGAAATATCTTTGGTCGCACCAGACATCTCAGCCGCGAGTGCAGCCTGCTTCCTCTGACGCTCCACCTTTTCCCGCATAATCGTTTCATCCGCCCTTTGGACGATGGCTTGTTTCAAAATGGAAGTAAGACGTTCTGTCTAATATTTGGCCTTCCCGCCCCCCACATACCTTCCATATCAATCACTTTCGTTTTGATGAAATCCAGCTTCTCTGCCAGCGCTTTGGCCGAGTTGCCGACAATCACGTCATCCGCAATAGGACCGAGTCCCCCAGCGTTTCGTTTGGCCCCTAGCACGCCGGTGGGAATGTCCTCGACACTGCCTTGCGCCTCGCCAAGCGCCTCTGCTTGTTGGTTGGTTCGAGCTCCAGTTGACGATGTTGAGACGGCAGTGGTGTAAACAGATCCGATGCCTCCTCGTGTTCGTGTCAGCACACGACTGTACAGGTTGTTGATGGCAAGCTTCGCTTCTCCTAAAATCCGCATCTTTTAAAACAGGGGGTGAGGACGCATTTCCATTTTTTCGTGCTCGAATGAATGGGCGCCTACTGACTCGCTCCTTCCCAGAACGGTCCCTCTCTTCAAGACGCTGCTCCAAGTACGCCGACTCTTGCTTTTGTTTGTCCAGCTTCTTTTGCTGAGTACCGAGCTGGGAGTTGTAGACGAGAATCTGGTCATTTTTCTCCTTGACGAGATCGGAGAGAAATGCGTTGGCTTTCTCCACGTTGTCTTGGGTTTGCTGCAGCATTGCGATGAGATCCTCGTTTGTTTCAACAAGCGTTTTGTGGCGCATGAGAATATCGTTGATGTGAAACTCGTTGATGTCGAGGTAGTCCGGCGGCAGGATATCGACGACAGACTGAAGATATTGCTCATAGATTTTGTATTTTTCTGTATCATACACATGCAAAGAGTCAGCTGCTTTCTTCGACGGAAATCCGGAAAACAAGTGTAACCTCACTAGTCATCTTGACAACCAGCTCCGCCTTTGTCGACTCCTCCTTTAAATTCCTCTGCAGCGCCGCCAGTTCCGTCTCCTTTTGGATTCTTAGCCGACTCTCCGTCAACGCCTTCAGGTTCGCTCGCTGCCGCTTCGCGTCGTTCTCCTTTAGAAATTTTTCAAACTTGGTGACCCGATCTCTTATTTGCTTCTGCTTTGCTCGTAGCTCCTCCTGCTTCTCGCGGCACTCGTCCATGCGCTTGGCGAATTCAAGCCGTTTCTTTTCGAGGAGCACTTGCACTTGGTGCATCTCTTTTTTTCGTTGAAGGAGGAGCGTGGACTGCAGTGTCATTCGGTTCTGAAATAGTGCGCTCAAGGTTCCACTTGCAGTCTCAGGGAGGAGAGGCACGTAAAGCCCCGTTCCCTGTATTCTAGCAAAGCACGCGGCCCCAAACCATAGTAAAACGGCACGTTATGGATAGAGACTCTGCAAAGCTCCTTGTTTGTCGCTTCAAGTGCACTTACAGTTTTCCACCCCGTTGCGTGACGAATGTGTCCTCATCTTTTCCGTCGACGGCCGTTAAAGCGTCGGGTTTCGAATGTCGCGCTCCCCCTATTGCATCTGACACCGTTGACGGTATTGTGGGCGACGACCTTTCCTGCGCATAATGGGCTGGATCGGCTTTCCCTATCAGGCTTGCGACCACGTTCGCTGCCGGCTGCTGGTGCCGCTGCTTCGCCGTATGTTGTGGCATTGCCGGGGGGGTGTTGATGTTCTTTAAAGGACTACGTTTTTCTCTATTCCTGCTCTGATTCCTGACAATCCTCTGAAATGGGATTTCACTCCCAAATTTGCGAAGTAGACTGGGACATCCCCAAACGTCTATTTTCTTCTCGACGAAAACAAAAAATATATAATGATCGCGATAAGTGCCGCTGACGATGCAGAAACCGCTATGGCGACACCCAGTGAGATCCTTCGATCTGCTCGCGGTTTCACCGCTGTGCTGGTTGCTTCTTCGAGCCGAACAACCTGAAAACAAGAAAAGACGCCAAAAGTAAGTCGTTATGCAGACTAACCCAGTGAAACTCTACATTCGCTGTTTTATTCGCCAATCGTTGTTCGCCTGCCTCAAGTCTTGCTTGCAGCTGCGCGAGCCGCGTGGTAGCATCCAAGTAGGACTTCTCGACGGTTGAAAGGCGGGTCAGTAGTGAGTTGTTCTGGCGCGAAACTGATTTCAAGAGGTCGGCGAGTTGGTGCGAAACGAGGTCGGCTGCCCGAGAAAGGCGAGCGTCGGTAGATGAACTTGGTCCTCCTGCATACGGTTGCGAGACCGGGTGGCTGCTATCGAGAGTTGGCTTCTCTGAATCGTGCTCGTGGCTGTCAGTCGCGGAAACTTGACCAATTTGAGTCTCGGTGGGGGCTGTGCCTCCTATTGTGGGTGATGTGCTCAAAATAGGGGATGGAAGTTGGTTGATAGCGCGTTCCAGTTTGGCAGCCAGTCGCGCAAAACGCAAAAGATTCGCAACTGTAGCACTCGCATCGTTTCTCTGCGGTTTTGGTGGTCCGTCCACAGTTGTAGAAGGCGCTGTAATGAGGGTTGGTTCTAGGTCTTCGCAAGCAGGTCAATCGACGATTTAAACAAATAAGACCGCTTACCTCGGTTCTGGTGGGATATCTGCATGGTCTGCATGGAATCGAGTTTGAAGTACTTGCTGAGGAGTGCTCTCTTGACAGCCGAAGATGAGACTCGGAAGAAATGCAGCCCAACCTGAAATGTGGCTGACGCGCTGCCGTCGTTTTCGTCGTCTGCGATGTCCTTGGGCTTCCCTTTCAGTTTCGTCCATTCCGCTGCTACGAAAGATCCGGGAGCGGTGAAAAAGGCATCAGACACGATCTCGCGGTCGCCATCGCCATTATCGTCATCAGGAAAAGGAATGGGAGATGCTAGGGCGTCTTTCAGTCTTTGCAAGTTGTCGCGCAATGCCTTCTGGTGCGGGTTCGGTCCAGCGATCGGCTGCTCCTGCTCTTGAAACTCGCGATCCAGCAGCTGCCAGGACATGGCAGCGCTTCCGCTTCCAAAGCGCAGCAGCACCTTCCGTGAGAAGATCAGCTTCACGCCGTCGCCGTCGTCCTCGTCCTCGTTATCGTCATCTTCCCCGCTCTGATCTTCAACAACCACAAGCTTGTCGCCAACAGCGAAGACAAACTCCTCAACCATTCAGTACTGAAAGCTTTATTCTGCTTTCGGGAGGAGGAAACACCTGCCTCCCACCTCATCATCATACTCCCCATCTCTTCACTTCAACCCTCGCTCCCTCAGCGACGCTTCGCGACCACGAGGCCCACCGGCCACTGAAGCTTAATGGTCGCTGTCTCATCCGCTACCCCGAGGGCCCCTCGCAACTCGCGCATCGTCTGTTCCAAAGGGTCCTCCTCACTGCCAACGCGATTGGGGTGGATGTTTCGATAGGCTTTGTACGCGGACCACGTGGTGAGGTACTCTCGAAGATCGGCCAGTGTCAGACTCTTGTGCATTACAGAAGTAGGATGCTCTTTGGACGGCAGGACGACTCTGGTCGAGGTTTTGTTCGCAGCATGAGATGTAGAATACAACGCATCAATCCATTCGAGCAAACACAATGCATTACCTCTCCACGTTGCGGAAAGTTTCTGCGGGTGGGACAAACTTGGGATCCGCATAGTAGTCGTCAATGTGGTCTAACCGCCCGTCGCGGTAGTCTTTCAAGAGAACACGGCGCCAGTTCCAAAGAAGGGCAGTCGCCGCCTCGCTACCAATCACCGTGGCAGAAGAATAGCACCAAAATGCGAGCGTGCCTCCAGAGCGAAGCACCTTCGCCGCCTCGTTGAAGAAGGCCGGCAGCTCGAACCAGTGGACAGCTTGAGACGACGTGATGAGATCCACCTGCCCCAGCGACGCAACGTATGGTGCTATTGCTGCGCTGAGATCAGACGAGCTGCCGGCAACGTACGTGACAGAGGAGTGAGGGATGGCAGCTGAGGAGGCGGGATGTCATTTGCACTGATCGCGCGACGGAGCAAGAAGGGGAAACAAGAACTACGAACCCTTCCTCATGATTTCGGACGGCTCGACTCCAAGGACGTGCTTGAAGCCGCAGTAGTCCGCGAGCGGAATGCAGGCCTGACCGGTTCCGCAGGCGACATCGACGGCGACTTTGTCAAGTTGATTGTTGTTGTTGTTGAGGGGGGGAGGGGCGTCGTCGGTGACGACGGGGACAGCTGCGAGGAGGCTACCGACTCGGTGATACCGCATCACATGGTCGAAGAGGGTCACGTTGTAGGTGGGGCGACGGTCGCGGTAGTCGTTGGCGTTGTAGTCGGGCTCTGCGAAGCGGTCCGCCATGATGATGAGGACGAACGGAATGGATCGGATTGGATCGGATGGGATGATTGGATTGGATCGGTTGAGTCGGGTGGGTCAGTCAATCGGGTATTTAAATATTCAGTCAATATGAAGAAGCATCGGGTCATCAATCAGAGCTGATCCGGCCGGTTAAAGTCGGGAAAAGATGACGGCGGCGGCGGGAAACACCGAGCCGTCTTCGCATGTCGCATGTCGGAAGAGGTGGAACTCGGAATGCAGCCAGCCATCCAGCCACGGCACAGCCAGCCAGCCACTCATGAGGAGAAGGCAGACAGACACAGAGACAGACAGACAGACAGACACACAGACAGACACACAGACAGACAGGCAGACAGACAGACAGACAGACAGACAGACAGACAGACAGACAGACAGACAGACAGACGCACAACAGCCAGTTCCGCGGGCATCAGCCGTACGAAACCGACCGCTTGCACCGTCGACGCCTTCTCCGCAAACTCCCCTCCTCCTCGATCCTCCTCCACTCCCTCCCTCGTGTTCCCGGCGGGGGCGACGCCGCCGCCCGTTGGTGCACGTGCTCGGTGCTCGATCCGGATCTTCCCCCTTACCCCTTTTTTTTCCTCCCTTCGAACTCGCAAAAACCTTCGCGCAGTACCGCCCGAAGCCCCGAACGCACCCGTTCCGTTCGTTCGGGAGCATCCGAACGGCAGAATACCTGCGTCGCCGCGCTGACATTTTTAGGCAATTTCGAAAAGGCGTGCAGTTTCGATCGTGTTTACTTTGACAGACAGACAGACGGACAGACACACAGACAGACAGAGACAGATAGACAGTTCACATACAGTTGACAGACAGACGCTCAAAACACTCAACGCCTCGCCTCCGTCGACACGCGGCGTGCGAGCGTCTCGCCGACGACCGCGCCCATCACATCCATCGACGCCTTCTCCGCCAACTCCTCGACGACGTCCATGTTCCCGGCGACGCCCTTGAGCACGTGCTCGATCCGAATCTCCCCTTCCTCGCCCTCCTTTTTGAACTCGCAAAACACCCGCGCGTGCCGGAGCACCGCGTCGATGCGGCCGTACCGCCGGACGCACCCGTCGTTCGGGCATTCGAACGGCCGCAGGTCCCGAGGAAGGTGCGTCGCCGCGTGCCGAATCAGGTCCTGCTTCCGCAAAAAGGATTTTGTGCACGTGCGGTGGTCGCAGGCGTACGGCCGCGGTCGCATGACGCTGTTCGACGTCGTTTGCTGCGCTGTGGGGAGCAGAGTCGCGTTCGTCGCCGTCGTTGCGGACGCCACAGAGGCTGGGGACAGCAGCTGGAGCGAAGCGGCGGATGGGGCCTCTGGCATTGATGAGCCTTTGCCTTTAGCGCGCTTGCGCGGCCGCGAGGGAGGTGGGTCCTGCAGGGTCGGGGGAAAGGGACCCGCCCTTGGAGCTGCCACTGAAGTGCCAAAATCTCGCCGGAAAAGGGCCAGGGAATCCAGCAACGACATGTGCAGTCGATTTGTTTCATTATCATGAGCGAGTTGCGACGCCTGGTGTCCAAGCCAAGACTCTGCCAGCGAGGATTCCAATAGTCCCCTCATGGAAGGGGTTTGGTTCGGACTGACCGCTCCAGCGAAATATGTTTCTTCACTGCTTTGGTGGTGCGGAACAACGCCGGTTGCATTACTCGTGTACGAATCAGTAAGGTGGAGCGCGTCAGTTTCTGCGAGGAGATCAGTTTCCGACAAAAGCTGCGTGAACGACCGGAGCGGAGAAGGCGATTGAACCAGTGGCGAGGCGTTTCCAATCGAGAGAGGCGAAGGAATGTTGGAGCTCCACGGGCCACTACAGCTATTGTTTTCGATCGGTGACAACAGGCTGCTACTCCCTGAGTGAGTTGATAGAAGCGACGGAGTTTGCTGCCGATGGAGAGGAGACGATGGCTCTGACACTGTTTGGCGAGGCCAGAGTCCCATTGGAATGTCAAGAAGGAGAGTACCTTCGTCGAAGGGCTTTTGAGGAGACATCCCCAAAGCAGCGAAATTCTCCGAAGTGGGGCTGCTTTGGCCAGAATTCCTGTCGTCCTGTGGGCTGGTCAGGCTCATGGACTGCCTGTACTGCTCCGCTCGTTTGCGCAGCAAGAAATCGAGCCCGTCGCGTTGGACCGATGGCGGCGAGTCAGGGGCAGTCACCTTGAGGGCAGGAATGGAAGAGTGACGGCGAACGGCGGTCGTGGATGGTGACAGCGTCAGGTGTGGTGGATCGAACATACTCGTGGAGGCGGCACGGGTGTGCGGGTGAAGATAGTTTTGCGCATGCGGGTGCGCCGTTGGTGAGAGGGAGCTTTGGTGGTGGCCACCCATTGCCTCTTGGCCGTCAAGCGGGTGCCTCCGCCACTTTTCCGTTACGCCACCAAAATGACGAACAGGTGGAACCGAGGAGGCGCCACCGCCGCCGCCGCCGCCGCCTCCGCCTTTCAACGTTGTGGCTGCTGCCGCCGCTTCAGAGTCGAGGTGAAGCTGGAGCATTTCCAGGAGATCCAACGGCTCAGCATAGAGTTGAGCTTGAGAATCCAGGTTGTCCGAATCGACGAGGTAGCGTTTCTGTGCGGGAGACGAAGAGAGCACGCTCGAGCTGTGGTTCGAAAGCACGGGCGAGGCAGCCAAAGGAAGCAACGGCGATGGCGTCGGAGAGGAAAAGCTGCTGCGTCGTGAATGAGTACGGTAGCTGGCAAAACTAGGCGCTTGAAGTGTGTTCGACGCAACTGCAGTTGGTAGTACTGCTCCATTCAAGTCGATGCCGTTTGGGGTGGGCAAAAATAAGTCCATGTTCGCAGCTCGCTCCAATCCCACCGTGTTTCCACCATCACCGCTGCCTCCCAGCGTACTGCCCTTGGCTGCAATGTCACTGCTACCCAGCATGGAATTAAGCAGGGTATGACTGGGAAGGAGGCCCTGCTTCAAGTAGAAGTCTTGGATGAGGGCGGTATGTTGATCTGACTCGTTTGCGAAACCTAAACCAAACTGGCCGGCTAGCAGACCACTCGACCCGACCCCCGACTCGCTGAAGTGCTGATGGATGCCCTGGTGCAGTTGGGGGGTGACGTTTCTTGTGACAGGAAAGCCGCTGGCATTATCAAAATTGCCAGAGATGATGTGGGTCTCCGAGGAAGCGGTGTCGGTGGGGAGACGGCCAGACAATCCAGATAGCGGCAAAGGCGAGGACCCTTCAGGGCCTGCAGCAACGGCGAGGTGTCTGTGGGCGGCGGTGGTGGCGTGGAGAGGCGAGCGGGATTCAGCCGCGCTGGACGAAGAAAACAAGGCCGGATGCGGGTGCGCGTGCGGGTGCGCGTGCGAGTATGGCGGCGGCGACTCGAACGAGGACGGCGCCGAAGAGGACGACGACGACAACGACGAAGAGGACGGGGGCAAGGGGGTTGTGCTCATCATTATCATCATTCCACGTGACAACACCTCACAAACAGTTGTCTCGCTTTGTTCTCTCTCTCACTCTCTCCCTCTCTCTCGCTCTCTCTCTCTCTCTCTCTCTCTCTCTCTCTCTCTCCCCCTTAATCTTCCCGTCTCCACAGCCATTTTCGCCTCCCTTTCCCCCGCTCGATCATGTGCACCAAACAACAGTTGCTTCCTTTTTCTGGTGAGGAGTTTCCCCGATTTGGGAACGCAATCGAATCCAGCAGCTGGCCCACCGTCGATCGATCTGGAAGGACCAATGGGTGGAACAAAAGAAAGGAGCAGATGGATCGGGGTTGGTGTTTGTGGCTCAGATTCAATCTGGCTCATGAGTCCCCAACACAACGCATAGCAAAAAGCGCTTGTGACGCGCTTGTTGGAGAAAAAAAGAAAACATTGAAAAAACGTTCAAAGAAATTTGACAAGGCGTGCCCCACAAACAGACACAAATTGAAACCCTTGTCAAGATTCCCTGGATGATGTCAGCATCTGACTGGTTAGCAGCAAGAGGCACAAGACAGACCCGAACCTATTGTGACTGTCAGTTATCATTCTCACAGGGAGGGCAAGCCACTGCCAATGCAGACCTGGGCGCTGGCTTGTGCTGTTGACAAATACTCCAAGTATTAAGTGGAACAGAAACCTGGTGTTACAGTTTTCCTCCTCGTCTGCTCAAGCAGATAATATAAGAGGGGTTTTTACCCTGTGCTGGCCACACTTGCCTAACAACTATTATAGCGTGGATATCATCATTATGCATCAATTATTCATACAGAGTTTTTCTCTTTCTCTCCAAGTTGGGGAGAAGGACCACCCACAAACACACATCTCCACTTCATTCACTCCTTCCACTCACTCACTCAGAGTAGACTGCTCACAATTAATATTGCCGTCGGCCGCATCATCCACAACCCACCGAGCATGAGAAATGGGGAAGCCACCATTTCTCTTACCACTCGCTGCCGCCTCAACGCTGCAGAAACTGCCCATGGATATTACCCATTGTATTGAGATATAACAAAAATATAGATATCCTCCTCTCTGGTTGCCAATTTGCCATATTCAAGTTTCATGTTTAGTCAGTTGTCTCACTATGCGGGAAGAACAGCTCTGCTCATGGACCAACCATCCCACCTGTTTACTCTGCCTAAAGTTTTGCTTTTCTGCTAATCCCTCCCCTCTCAGCTGCCCAGCAAAAGACTGTCGATATTTGCAGCGTGTCTGTTAGCAGTCTGGTTGCACTGGCTGGAATTGTTTGTGCTATCACAGATCTGTCCTGTTGTCCCTGAGTGTCAGTTCTATCCCCATGCTCACAAACAAGCAGGACTATCAGCCACTCAACTGCTTATTCGCAAGTGCCTACTTCTCCTTTTGATTTTTATTCTCTTCCCACTTTGACCTTCTGAAGGAGCAGGTTGCTGTTAGTGTCTGACGCACACTTGAGGCTGAACGGCCAAAGGTGGGAGTGCTGTTGTCACTTGCAGAACCAGTGTTTTACGCTCTATGGGTTTTCTTGTGTAGGATTCTGCAGCACATCATTGCACGTTTGAGCACCAGTGACCTCTGCCACAAGCAGAACGGCAACTGAGAACAATAGAACAAAAGACCTCCTTCTTTAAGCTAAACAGGCTGAGCCACACACATTTCAGCCACAAAGATATCATCATACCAGCAGCAATGAGGAAAGAACGGAAAACATGACTTTTCCTGAGAAATGGAATGAAAATTTCAGTTTGAGTTCACGGCAATGGATGTCTCTCAGATCCAGGAGGTGCAACTCCACAGCACAAGGAGCCAATCTCCTCCAGAAATCGATATTGATGTTAGTCAGTATGAAAATACAGGCAGTACCAATCTGACTGGGGTACATCACAGTACTTCCTCCTAAACAGACTTAATGTGATTTTCAAGGGCAAAGACCCTTGTGAGGACGACAGGCTGTCAAGCCTGTGACCTCATAAAAGAGTCTATAACACTCTTTCACTGATAATTCTGAGGATTATCTGCCTGTCTTGAAGTGTGTTACTGTTGAGATTTGAGCCAAGGAAGCCAGCTTCCTACGTCGACAGCAGCCTTGTCGCCGCCGCCGATGCGACTTACACTAAGTCGGGTAAGCCGAAAAGCCTAATCTGAATCCAATGAAAAAGAGTTAGGTGAAGACGGCGGTGATTCTAGCTTGCTTTCCTAGGCTTCGCCAGCGAGGACAATGCGATTAGAATCACACTCAATGGGTTCAGAGAAATGTTGAACTGGGGCAGCTCACAGCAGCTCCAGGTCACCTGACTTTTGTCTGAACCAATGTTGAACCAGGGCAGCTCACAGCAGTTCCAGGTCAGCTGACTTTGTCTGAACCAATGTTGAACCAGGGACTGGTTGATTTGAAATGCCCCTGATGATTTCAAATCATCTTTCCTCTGTGCGAAGACTGGTCACTGGGCACAGACCTCTGGACAACCTTGGTTGATTTGAAATGCTCCTGAAGATTTAAAATCATTTTCCCCTCTCTGTGGGGAGACCAGTGCTTGCACACTGAGCTCCACACAGAGCTTGGTTGATTTGAAATGCTCTGAATATTTCAAATCACCCTTCCTCTGTGGGAAGGGGTTTACAACACCTCCCCAGAGCAAAGTCCTGTCAGCAACTTGTTCAGATAGGCAAAACAGGAAAACAGGTCAACGTCAACCTCCCTGCAGGAGTATAAATTGGGCAGAGTTTTCTAATTGAAAAATGACACACTCTCACTCCAATTTGCCAGTCCCTCACTAAAAACAAGCTCTCTTTACCCACTTGCCCTTGATCACTTGCTATGCTCACTCCCTTGTACAAGCTCTCAATTCAAGCCTCGGTTCCTCGACCCTTCAACCTTCTTGCGAAGCTGCCTCCACTCACGACGTTGCCTTAGACACTGCAACTTCAACACACAGCTATCACGCTGTCTACCTTGGTCGGCTACTTTCAAGTCGTCCGGGGTACTCTTCCATTTCCTTTCCCATATGGCTCGCAGATGCAAAACTCTCTCACAAGACCAGTGACTGCTTTGGCACTGGCTCTGCGGCTTTCACTAACTCAGCAGCTCTTCTTACCCTGCTTGCAGAAGTAGACTTGGACTTTTCCTTTGTCATTCTGTTTGAAGAAGGCGCCAATTGCTTTGTGTTTACTTCCTCAGCTCAATACAAAGACTGAGAGGCCTGAACAACGTACCACTTTGTGAGACAAGAACAGATCAGTACAGACATACCACCTGCCTGAGCAACTGAGCCTTTGTTTTCCCAGCAGTTCCATAGATGGAAAGCAGTTCCAGCCAACTGAGTTCAGTAATCAACGAATAGAAAGTCACACTGTCTGGAAGTTCCTTTTAAATCATTCCACTATTGTGTTACTAGAAAAAAAAAGATGTGCAAACAACTCACAGAAGCGGTAGTGCGCACTTCTGCTTTTGGAACTTGTTTGCAAATTAGGTTCACAAAAGTTTACAAATGGAAATTTATCAACTCACATGAGAAGTTGTCAGAGTTTTGACCACTTTCGTATGTTTGGATGATTCTTTGCCATCTGATTGACTACCTGGTTTGGCAGAAAACACATGACTGAGGGCGATATAAGTGGGTTGAAAAGAAAAAGTTGTCACATACCTCTGAAACATTTCCATTTATACTGTTTTCAGAAGAATGAGGATCTTTGGAGTCAACAGCAGCGGCTTTCAACTTGCACAAGGTCAGAAGATTCATTGTTGCAGATTCTCATACCTTGAAACGCACAAGGAGATTTTCAGAACTTGCACTTGTCGTAGCGAAAATCTCAGACTTGGACTGTGGATGCTTTCCCTTTGCGCTTGCACTCTGCAAGGAACGTTTAAAAGGAGAGTTTTGTTGGGGGACATGTTGGGCAATGGTTTCTTTTCTTTGAATAAAGCGACTGTCAGAAGATATAAGTGGTGCTTTCTGAGCGTGGGAGGGTGTGTGTGTGTTTGAGTGGGCTAAATGGAAGGAAACAGACAGAGGACGCTGAGAGAGTCAAAGAGCAAGAGAAGCAATCGCTCCTGCAATCGCACTTCAGCAATAGTTTTTGCGATCATGCGATCACATTTGCAGGCGCCATCGAGATCGCAGAAGTGATCGTTTTTTGCGATCGCTCCTGCGATCGCACTCCAGCGATCGCAATCCAGCAATAGTCTCTGCGATCGTTCCAGCGATCGCACTTGCGATCGCATTTGGGGCGCCTTTGTTCACCCAACTGAAGTTGCACTGTCTGTCTGTATTTTAAGGGGGATTTTTTTCTTATGCAAAATGGTAGCTATGTGACCAGCCATGGCCCACAGTGACACTGCGGCACTTCCAATCCTCAAGGACAATCAATCTGCAATCGCACTAGTGCTCAACCCTCTTAATACATTCGCCTGTCTGGTGGCCCCTAGACACTTTCTTTTGCCCTTTCATTAGATAGGATTGGTATTTATGCCATTGCTCTATTTCCACCTTCAGCCGAGGAAATTTGGAGAGCACAGTCTCACACCTTGTCTGCAAATAACTGTAGAAATGACTGCCCACACTGATGTAATAGTGGCCCAGATTACAGATGACTCTGACACAGATTTTGAAAAGTACTTTTGGGCTGCAACCCGTTCTGGAATTCAGTGATGTGTAACATGCTTCACTAGCTATGAATTTATCCAAATTCATTAATGAGCATCAGTGGGCAGCTGAAACAATGATGAAACCTCACCCATCTCAGTTTCAAGGAGATCTCATGATACCATCAACAAGGGCAATTTGAACGCGTATTAAGTCGATGGGGATCGCTTCTGACACTGCTCAAGTAGAGGTGGCTGGTCTTAAAGTTGGCTTCGCACATAGGTTGATGCTGAAGTTTTTGTAAATGTGTCTTTTGTGGCAGCCCTGGATGATATGACGATTGGTGCACCAGCCCCAGTGTCCTTTAGTCTATACCAAGGACAGTTTTTTCATCCAATAAATGGAGGAAATTCAAGGAAATACAGACATGTGAGATTGCAAGTTTGTTTTTCTGGAAAACCTTGACAAGATGGTGCTGATTGTTTCACAGTCTCTCTGAATAGCACTTTGAGCTTCTTTGAAAAGAATGAATTGCCTCAATAAGCCAGATGATGGATTTCTTGCTTTTGGCCGGAGAGAAATTCTTGAGTATACACTGGATTTGGCAGAGGAGCTCCTGAGAGCTCACACAAGATTGCGGCTTGCATACCATGAGTTGCAAGCTTTTGAAACGAGGAAGCAGAACGTTGTCAACAAAATAGCATTCAGAGCCAACACCAGTTCAAAGCAAGATACTTAATGTTTGCAGCCACTGCTTGAGCAAATTGCACAGTCTCATGCAAAAAAAAATACCCAGCAGTGCTTGGTCTTTGTGTATACCACTGGCTTTACGGTCAATGCTGAAAACGGGAAGATGGGCTTGGTCCTACTGGTCCAGAAGACCATTGTTATGCCCACATTCAATATGGCTCAACAGATTTCCTTCCCCAAGGATTCAATCGCTGTTAAGACAGCTTACTTTCGGCATGACGAAATCTATGTGAACAGTTGAGGCCGCCCTTGTGGATCAGAAAGTAACAGCAGGCTTAATCAGCACAAAAAGACTCTTAAGCCTGTTGCATCAGTCATATTATCTGGCAAGGATTGTCCGAAAATGAATGACAGTGGCTCTGCAGAGATGAGGAAATGGATACAAGTAAGTAAGCACGCTGCAGCAGTTGGCCAAGAATGGAGTATGGAACGCTTCAGAGAGCCAGCTTTTATTCTATTGTGGAAGGGTTATGTCAAATGGAAGGCCTGAAGACATTTGTGACAAGCTTGTCAATGATGCCACAGCGTTTGCCACAACTGGTGGCTGCCATTCGGGACCTCAACGTTGTTGGCAAGAGTAGACACAAACACACAGCCATCCACGGTGCGGGAAGCGCTCAATCCTCGCTGAACCCGCTCCTCAGCATCCCACAAGTCGCAGAGAGCGCCAGTACCACCACTGCAGCTTCACCCCCACTCACCGCCCGCCGCCGCCACGGAATGGCACAGAGCACTTTATATACATTTGACCATCGAATTTGGCGCCCCAACCACTTGACGACTCCAATGTCATGCCCTTGCGTCCATATTGTTGCTACGGGTACTGTAAGAACGCCAATTTTGGCCAACCTAAGGTTCTGTTTACGGTCACCCCCAGAGAGGAGCGCGAAACACGTATTTTAAGGGAGCGACTAATATATAAAAATAGCAGAAGTAAGAGATCTGGACAGTCAATATTGACAACTGTCTCGACAGCCCCAATTAAGAAATCCCCTTGTCGAGGTAGGTTGCAGCGGGTTGCGCTCTCCTTGCAACAAGCTGAAACAATAAGGGGTTTTCTACTCACGGGGCAACCAAAGAAGAATAGTCAACGAGGGCACCGTCTCCACCGATGCCGCCCTTGTGCCACTCGCCACAACTGTACTGACCTGAGTGCCTCATCATCTGGAAGGAAGAACGCAGGGCCGAGAAAGACAGTCACGGCGACCCTGCGGTCATCACCTCGGGCGCCGTCAGCGCAGGGTAGCAGCTGTTGTGGTACGGCGGCGATCGGCAGCGTCGTCGTTGCTGGCAGCGGGGACGGCGTCGGCAGAGTCGGAGGCGGGTACATACTCTTGCTCTGTCTATCGCGCTCTCTCACTACTTACCTCGTCTGTGCAGTGTAGAAGAAGATTCAACGAAGACGACAGCGCAAGTGCTGCTCTGTCCGCCAAAGAGCGAGGGCGGCGACCAGTTTTCGGTTGCGGCGTCGCACGATGCACAGAGGTAGAAGGACATTGGTTTGTCTCCACCCTGAATGGGCGAAGAAAGCAAAGAATTGATGTTATTACTGTCAGCTGACGCAACACTATTTTTTTTTTTCCTTTTATGGTAATAATAATAGTCTGTCAACGGGTGAATCGCGGTGCGGATGTGGTGCCTCCGCCAGTGTTGTTTATTGTGTACACAAAAAAAAACAGAGAAAACCCTTCATATCCTCCAGCTCATCATCTTATCTCTCTGTCTCTCTCTCTGTTTGCTCTTTTTTTTTTTTAGTTGTTTTTCACTCATTCGGGCTCACATGCCATCATCGTCATCATCATCATCGGCAGCTGCCGCTGACGAGAAAGCCACGACGGGCGACGGCGGCGTCAGCAACAAGGCGGCGGAGGGGGTGGAAGAGGCGGAGGCGAAGAACGAGGAGCAGCAGCCCAGATCGCTGTCGGAGCCAAAGCCAAAGCCGTCCACGCCATTGGCCTCCTTGTTCGGCAGGAAAGAGAAGGGCGGACAAGACGAACTCGGCGCGCTCGAAGGCGGTGAACGAGCTGCCGGTGATGCTGGAGAGGAGGTCAAGCCAGCGAACGGCAGGAAAAAAGAGAAGGATGGCACCCAAGTTCCATACCGGACGCTGTACCGCTTCGCTACGCAGTACGACTTCCTCCTCATGGCTGGCGGATCGCTTGCTGCGGTCGTCGTGGGCGTGTCGCAGCCCGTCATGTCCCTGTACGGTCAAACATATCTCTCCTCTCTCTTCGCCCCCACCCTTAAAAGATTCCACCGCTGACAGAGTCTTCCTAGGGTTTTTAACAACCTCATGAATGGGCTCATCCTCTATCCCTACTCCGCAAGTCCCAACCGTAACGATGAGCTTCGTGACACCGCCATTAGAGGAGTTGTTCAGCTCGTTGTTATTGGTGCCTGTGTCATGTTTTGCGCTTACTCCATGATCGGTCTTTGGAATCTGGCCGGAGAGAGACAAACAAAGGCAAGTCATTCCCCCAGATTCTGTTGGCTCCCATTCTGAACCTGTCAACAGAGACTTCGCGAGGAGTACCTCGCAGCTATTCTTCGCCAAGATGTCGCCTGGTTTGATAAGACCGCTACTGGAGACCTCACAACTCGGCTCACAGCAGATGTCCTTAACGTTCAGACGAGCATTTCGAGCAAAGTGGGCCTCATCATCATGGGCCTCGCCACCTTCATCGCCGGTTTCATTATTGCCTTCACCAAAGGGCCGGAACTCGCTGGAGTCCTCTGCACCGCTTTCCCTCTTCTTGGGGCTACTGCTTTTATGATGTCTAAAAGCCTGGCCCGTCGCGCAACAGCCGGAACAGCCTTCTACGCAGAAGCCGGAGCGGTGGCGCAAGAAGTCATTGCAGCAATACGGACGGTCACCGCGTTCCACGGACAATCTCGCGAAATGGACCGCTACTCAACCAAGTTGAAAGCTGCTGAGATTGAGGGCGTTAAATCATCCATGGTATCCGGCCTCAACATAGGATTTGTTTTCATGATAATCTTCCTCACGTACGCGCTGGGCTTTTGGTACGGTGGAACGAGAATCGGGCACGGAATGACTCCTGGAGACGTCATCAACGTCTTTTTCTCGTGAGGAGTTCGTGATCCTATGATGAAGGCCGCACTGATTATTTATTGTCGACAGCATTATCATTGGCGCTTTCTCGCTGGGCCAAGTTGGCCCAAACCTTTCCGACGTCGCCAGCGGGATTGGTGCTGCCTCCAAGATCTTTGAGGTGATTGATCGCAAAAGTCCAATCGACCCATCTAGTGAGAAAGGCTTGAAGCTTGAAAGCGTTGTCGGGGTGATTGAGTTCAAAGACGTTGATTTTCGTGAGTACATTGAAGCCAAATGTTCTTGCCATCGAAGCTCACATTTTCCAAGACTATCCCCAGCGACCAGACGTTCCAGTTTTGAAGAAATTTTCACTGCGAATCCTTCCTGGTCAAACGGTGGCGCTCGTCGGGGCGTCCGGCTCTGGGAAATCAACCATTGTGAAGCTTATAACCCGCTTCTATGACCCCGTGGCGGGATCGATTACGCTAGATGGGTATGATATTCGAGATTTGAACGTTACCTGGCTTCGGCAGCAGATCGGCCTCGTAGGACAGGAGCCGGTGCTGTTTGATAAGACTGTGAAGGAGAATATCCTGTACGGAATGAAAGACAATGATGCAGTACTTGGTCGTGTCGACGGAGAGACCGTAAAACGATTAGATGTGAAAGTCAAAGACGTGTGCAAAGTTGCGAATGCGTGGGAGTTCATCGAGAGGCTCCCGAAGGGCCTCGACACATCAGTTGGAGATGCCGGCGGCATGATGTCAGGAGGACAAAAGGTAGTTTCATTGAAGCATGGAAGGTTTCTCATCCTTGAGTAGCAACGTATTGCCATTGCCCGTGCAATAATGCGCGACCCTCTCATCCTTTTGCTGGACGAGGCGACGTCTGCGCTCGACACTCAATCCGAACGAGTTGTTCAGACTGCGCTTGATAATGCATCCAAAGACCGTACGACAATCGTTATTGCTCACAGACTGTCGACCATCAAGCACGCAGACTTGATCGTTGGTGCGTTAATCGATTGTTCGCATGACGGCGGTTGACTTGTAAATAACGTTTTCCGCTTTAGTCATGAATGAAGGGGAAATAGTCGAGAAGGGCAAACACGATGACCTCATTGCCACTCCAAATGGAAGTTATGCCTCTCTTGTCTCGATACAAGCCCTCAAGGAAGTAGATGGGGGGCCACTGGAGGCGAATGGGGGTATAGAGGATGACTTTTTAGTGAGTGTGCCCAAACCTACCAGCGACGAAACTATCAAGTCAACTTCGGCTTCTATGAAGAGTGCTCCATCTCTTCCTCGCCGGAAGTACTCCGCAACGGGTTCTGTCTCGATTGATATGCCCAGTGGCGACAACCTAGATGCCGTTGAGACTGAAATCCTGGCCGAAGACGACATGAAAACTCGGATCTTGAAACGACAGGCCGCAGAGCGCCTCAAAAAGCAAAAAGAAGCCGCCGTCTTGAAGAGGCCGATGGCGTGGGGAAGGCTTTATGGAATGAGCGCCCCAGAGATACCATTTTACATCGTTGGTGTCATTGCAAGTGCCGGTTCGGGGACCGTGTTTCCACTCTTCTCCCTGGTTCGTGCCTAATTTATGTGTATTTTCTTGTAGTCCTGTGCTAACATCTGACACCCGAAAAGATCTTTTCAACCGTGTTAGCTGTTTTCGGGGAACCTGACGAAACAACTCGAATGAACGGTGTTCGATTTTGGGCGTTGATGTTTGTTGCTCTCGCCTCTGCGGCACTCGCATCCAACTCTCTGTCAATCGCAAATTTCGGTGCGGCTGGAGAACGCCTAACTCGCCGTCTGCGAGAGCGAGCATTCGCAGCCATTTTGAAACAAGAAATGGCCTTTTTCGACGAGCCACGCCACTCTACCGGAGCTCTTACCAGTAGGCTGGCTGAAGATGCCACGAAAGTCCAAGGGCTTGTTGGAAGGACCATGGCCACGTTGGTGTCTCTTGTCGCCACCTGCATTTGTAAGCTTGCAATGTCAAAGCCTCCCTGTACTGAATCCCATTGTTCTGTGAAGGTGGACTTACAATTTCCTTTGCAAACGGGCCACTTCTGTCGGTTATCGTGTTAGCAACCGTTCCTTTCCTTGCCATGGGTGGTATTTTCCAGCTACGGTTGGTCCCTGAACATTCAAAACCATGAGAAGCTAAATTCTTGCAAAAGCGTCATGACCGGTTTCGGGTCCAAGTCAAAGGAGGCATACGAAGGTACTGATTAAGATCCCGATGCGGTGAAAGATAATTTTGAATGCCAGAGGCGTCCATTATCGCAAACGAAGTGATTGACCAGATTCGGACGGTCATGACACTGACAAAAGAGCAAGCATTCTTCGAGCAATACAAGGCCAACATTATTCTACCTTACGATATCGCTGTGAAGGGCAACTTCCTTGGGG
This sequence comes from Zopfochytrium polystomum, assembly GCA_025765615.1. Taxonomy (NCBI): domain Eukaryota; kingdom Fungi; phylum Chytridiomycota; class Chytridiomycetes; order Chytridiales; family Chytridiaceae; genus Zopfochytrium; species Zopfochytrium polystomum. The sequence continues at coordinate 111,393 of JAIVFJ010000070.1, forward strand.
CGTTTGGCTTCGGTATGAAAGAATATCATCTCCACGAGCGAAAACTACCCACTTACCCCTCAATCACACCCGTACCCCACACTTACGTAGGTTTCTCGCAAGGCTTTATCTTTTTCGCCTACGCGCTTGCATTTTACGCGGGTTCGATGCTTGTCATTGCAGGCCAAACGACTCCCGGCGCCGTTCTGAAGGTCATGTTTGCCGTAATTTTCACAGCGGTGTCCCTCGGCCAATCGCTTACTTTCGCGCCGAACTATGTCGAGGCCAAGTTGTCGACTTTCGAAATCTTTGATCTTCTTGACCGCGTTTCGGCGATCGATCCCACCGACACTTCGGGGGAAGACGTGAAAAAAGTCGACGGAACAGTCAAAGTGCAGGATGCGGTTTTCAGATACCCATCCCGGCCGGACGTTCCCGTCCTTCAGCAATTAAACCTTGACGCTGTGCAGGGAAAGACCTTGGCGCTTGTCGGTCCCAGTGGATGTGGCAAGAGTACCGTGATTGCGCTCATTGAACGATGGTATGACGTGCTGGGAGGAAGCGTCGCGTTGGACGGTGTCAATGTTGTCGACTGGAAGATTGCCAGTCTTCGTGGCCATTTGGCGCTCGTTGGTCAGGTGAGTTTGGACAGCGAATTTAAATTTTTCGAACTAAATGGTTATTTGCAGGAACCCGTTCTATTCAACACATCGATAAGAGAGAATATTATGTACGGAGCCGAAGGCGGTGTGGCTAGCGATGATATGGTGATCGAAGCTGCTAAAATGGCCAACATCCACGACTTTGTCGTCAGTCTTCCGCAAGGTTGTTTTTACTTTGATTGATCGTTGGTGCAATTGCTCAGCCATGATACAGGTTATGAAACCGTTGTTGGGTCGAAGGGAGGGCAGCTTAGTGGTGGGCAGAAGCAAAGAGTAGCCATCGCCCGTGCACTGGTCAGGAACCCTAAGGTTGGAATTTGTACATATTCCCGAAAAGAAAAAGAAGGAACAAAATGCTAACGTTCAACGGTCAATTAGGTCTTGCTCCTCGACGAAGCGACATCGGCATTGGATTCGGAGTCAGAAAAGGTTGTTCAAGAAGCGCTGGATGCTGCTGCGAAGGGCCGTACCACCATCGTGATAGGTAAGATACATAACAAACAGAATACCAACAATATTCATTACCCTCCATTCTAGCACACCGACTGTCGACCATTCAGACGGCCGACCGCATTGCCGTTGTAAGCTCTGGCCAGGTTATCGAGGAAGGCAGCTTTGCCGAACTCGTGCAGAAAGGAGGTGTTTTCGCTGAACTGGCAACCGCTCAAAGCTTGAGAAAGAATGAATGAGTGGTCAGAAAGCGAAGTGCCTTCTTAGAGTGGAGAGCGTCTCCCCAACCGTCGACGGAAGCGAATCGCTGTGTTCATTGAGTTTTTTTTATATTTTTTCTTCTTTTCGCCCACACACGAAACGAAAAAAATAAAATAAAATGAAACAGACATCCTCGGCAGAAATTCTTCAGCTGCAGTGGGTGACGAGGGAGAACGATCCAACCAGTAAATAAGCCAAAACGAAAAAATAATCAAGAGAAAATAGTGTCGACGTTGCCTCGTCGCCGTCGCTGTGTCCTCAGTGGCTCCGGATGAGTACTGCATTAGGGTTGGCGTTCCTTTTGGGAGGGCTTTGTGCTTGCCCTTGAAAGAGGCGGCGTCGCGAGGCTGTCTGTTGATTCTGCGGTCGGCATGAGAGGGGCGGCCGCTTTCTCCGGGGTCCAGCAAGCTTGCCGTCACACGGAAACGCCAATTTGATCTTGACTCGCCTTCAAACTGCGCACTGAACGGCTGGCGCATTTGATGGGACGCAACAAGGCTGCTTCTGCGATAGGTGTGCCTCGTTCATGTGTGACTGCGTGGATGAAGGACGCTGCTCTGATGCGGTTTGTTATTGCCACCAAGGGGAATGCAAAGAGAAAGTAATTACCCTGCAGGCTGAAGGGTGTGGTGGATGATCAGAACCAAAGAAGACATGCGATTAAATGGGCCATTTGCTGTTGGCAGTGATGTGGAACGAAGGGTGCTTGTGGTCGACTCTCACAAGGCTCATCTCACACAAGCAGTCAAAGAAAAGTGTCAGAACCAGCTGGGTGTTGATTTGGCTGTGATTCCTGGTGGTTACACTTCTGTTTTGCAAGACATTGGATGTTGGAATAATCAAGCTCTTCAAGGACAGGATGAAGAGATATTGGTGTGAGAGGATGCTTCAATTATGATTGAGGTTTTGTGTGGGATCAAAAGCTAAAATAAATAATAAAAAAATAGCTATGGAAGTAGCAACTGAAAGATGGTTTGGGTTCCATCTGTGAGTGCATCCCCTTGGTACTTCTTTCTTCAACGCTATTCTGTTCCAGTGTTTCTCGTTCCAGTTGTTGCTAGGATCAAAGGGCGACAATGTACTATCATCAACTTCGTCGTCTTTGCTGTCGTGTCGCAATCTGCGCATTTGCTGTGGTCCTCCTCGCACAGGCTCTTGTCGACGACTGAGCTCCAAGGGCCGTATCCAATGCCAGGTGGTAGCAGGTGGTTGAGCCAGCTGGCTGCCGACAGCTGCCGACTCCACCGGCGCGAAGTTTTCTCGACGAAATCGTTAGGCTTCCACCTTGGTCATCAAACACTCGGGTAACCCCACATGCGGATCTCTTGCTTACCCGTCAGCCGCCGGCACGGGCCTTGCGCCTCACTCTTCTTATCATCGCATTCCAACTCTCCTCCTGACAGTGCTCCCTCCACTTGTACTCGCCAGCAACTGCGCCAGGCTTCGAGGGGGGACAGCTGCCATCATCATCAACAAACACCTCAGATCAACGCCCAACTCTTCCCCAAGATATGGAAGACAATGGTGACGATGACAACTATGGTTGGAACCCCAACACATTTGCTGTCGTCCTTGGCGAAGATGAAGAAAAACCAGAAGAGAGCCTTGCTCCAACAGCAGACTGCATAGCAGCATCCATCAACACTGAACTGGAACCGGTCATTGAATCACCACTTCCACCATCTGTCATTCCTGTGCGACCGAGTGTACGCAACTCACCCACAGTGTTATTGCACAAAACACATTGATGTTATGAATCACCCTCTGGAAACCTCTGGAACCTTCTGGAACATTCCTTCATGGAACCTTGTGGAACCTTCTGGAACCTTCTTTGCTTTCCTGACTTGTCTTGTTGTCATTGGTATCATTGGTATCATTGGTATCATTGTATTACTAATTGCTCTTTCTGGAACTTTCTTTGAGTCTTGACAAGGAAGACTCTCAAAAGGTATAAAAGGGGGATGGGGGACCTGTCCCATCCCTCAAGTGAATTATTGTTTCCAATACAATCATCACTCCTCAGTTCCTTGTCTGCCTTGTCCTGTCCTGCCCTGTTCCTGACATCATAATTCACTTCACCCTCTCCTACTACTCTCTGCCATCATGTCTGACCCAAACAACACCTTCCCTGATGCAACTGCCTTCCAAGCCTTGATGGACCAATTACAAGCCCTTTCAAGACAGACACACCAACTTCAAAAACGAGTCCTTCACCAGCAGCACCAGCTTCAACAACGACTTCACCAAAAAGAACATCAAGCTCTTCCCTGCCCCAAGTCAACCAAGCAAGAGAGCCCAAGGTTCCCAGCCATGACAAGTTCACTGGGCTGGCCAAAGACCTCAGGAACTTTATGGCCACTGTGGAGAATGTCATCCTTCTCCAACCTTCAAGATTTCCCAGTGAGCAAGTCAAGGTTCTTTTCACAAGCACCCTCCTGTCTGGTCAAGCTCAATCATGGTACCGATCTCTCCCAAGCACGCCCACCACCCTGCAAGAGCTCTGGGAGGGGCTGGAGGCTACCTTTGGTGACCCCTACGCATCTTGGACAGCAAGATCCAAGCTCAAGCATATCAAGCAAGGAAAGCAATCTTGTGTGGCCTACACCAACCAATTCAAGCAACTAGCCAGAGACTCTGGATACAATGATGCAGCTCTGATGGAGCTGTACCATGATGGTCTCCATGAGTCTATCCAAGACATGCTCTCCCAGTCTCTGCACATCCCTGAGACCTTGGAAGAGTACATTCTCCTTGCCATCAAGATTGACAACAGACTCTACTCCAAGAGGCTGAAGCAAAGACAAGTAGGAACTACATCAAGGCCTACCCCAGTCCCTCAAGCTCTTACAGTTACTAAACCCATGCAAGTGGATGCAGTTGAGACACTTCCTAAGGGTCCTCTGAGCCAAGAGGAGAAAACAAGGAGGGCCCAGCAGGGACTGTGTTTCTACTGTGGCTCCAAGGAACACGCTGTCAAGGACCGCCCAAGGAAGAAACTCCCTGGTCCAGGCTCACTGAGGGGCAATTCCCTGGACCCTCCTCCAAGCAGCCCCTGTTTCATCACCACCACCAGAACCACAAACACCTCAGATTCCAAACCACACCACCTCACCATGGATGTCAAGATTCAACTCTCACCCAAGTCAACCATCACAACCAAGGCCCTTATCGACTCTGGATCATCCTGCAACATCATTGATGCCACCCTTGTCAAATCTTGTAACATTTCCACCATCAGGAAATCCACACCCCTCAAGGTCCACTTTGCCAATCATGCTCTGTTCAAGGAAATCAGCAATGAAACCAAGCTAAACCTCCACACCCAAGACTTTCTACCATCCGTGGTCAACCTGGAAGTATTGGATCTTGGCTCACCCACATTCTCTGTCATCCTGGGATTACCATGGCTGCAAGCCCAGAACCCTGCCATTGATTGGGTCACTGGTCAAGTCCAACCTCCAATTGGAACAGTCACCCAAAACTCAAGTTAAGCCCCAAGTTTCATGCTCGCAAGTCCTTGATTCAAGGTTCACAGCCAGGTATTAAAGGTCAACCACCAAAGACAACTCCAGTGTCACCCTGCAGTTCACAAATCCCAGCCAAGACTCAAGTTCCACAGTTCACAGTTCACAGTCAAGATTCAAGTAGAGCTCATAGAGCTCACAGTCATGGCCAAGACTCTAGTTCACAGAACCCACAGTCAAAGATTCAAGTACCACAGTTCACAGTCCACATTCAAGATTCAAGTTCCACAGCTCACAGCCTTTGCCAAGAACAGAACTCTCAGTCAAAGATTCAAGAATCACAGTTTCCAGTCAATAATTCATGCCCCACGGCTGAAGAGCACAGGAACTTGGACCCATCAGACCTTTTGCTGGCATCCAAGCTACCAAAAGAATATCTCCCTTGTGCTGATGTGTTTTCCAAGACCAAGGCAGACCTGCTACCAGCTCAGAGGCCTTATGACTGTGAAATCCCACTCAAGGATGAAACTTGCAGCCCACCTTTCAAGCCACTATACCACCTCTCTCCACCAGAAGCCAAGGCCCTCCAAGAATACATTGAAGAAATGCTGAACAAGGGATTCATCCAACCTTCCAAGTCACCAGCTGGAGCTCCCATCGTTTTTGTCAAGAAGAAGGATGGGGGACTGAGACCCTGCGTGGACTACAGAGATCTCAATGAGATGACAGTCAAGAACCACTATCCACTGCCTCTCATCTCTGAATTACTGGACAAACTGAGCCATGCAAGGATATTTTCCAAGATTGACCTCAGAGGTGCCTACAATTTGGTCAGAATTAAGCCCCAGCATCAATGGAAGACTGCCTTCAGATGCAAATACAGTCACTTTGAGTACTTGGTCATGCCCTTTGGACTTACCAATGCTCCAGCTATTTTCCAAGGCATGATGAATGACATCTTCAGGAATATTCTGGACCTTTTTGTCATTGTCTACCTGGATGAAATCCTGGTATTTTTGTCCGACACTGCAAGCCATATGGGACACGTCAAGACTGTCTTGGAGAGACTCAGACAGCATCATCTCTATGCAAAGCTGGAGAAGTGTGAATTCCACAAGACCTCCATTGAGTTTTTGGGGTTCATTGTGTCTGACAAAGGGATCTCCATGGCACCAGACATCCAAACTATTCTTGAATGGAAGGCTCCAAATTCCATCAAGGATGTTCAAGCTTCCTTGGGTTTTGCAACTTCTACAGAACCTTCATTGCCAAATATTCTGCCATAGCCAAGCCTCTCACTGATCTCATCAAGAAGACCACCAAGTTTGAATGGACCCCAGCAGTGGAGCAAGCCTGGCTAGCTCTTAAGACAGCAACCACAAGTGCACCACTCCTTAAGTATGTGGATCCCTTGCTTCCCTTCACCTTGGAAACTGATGCCTCAGACTATGCCCTCGGTGCTGTTCTGTCCCAGCCAAGCTCTCAGGACCCCTCTGCTCCTCTGCATCCAGTGGCATATTACTCCAGGAAGCTGAACAGTGCTGAGTGTAACTACACTGTCCATGACAAGGAGTTGCTTGCAATTGTGGAAGCATTCAAATTCTGGAGACACTACTTGGCTGGTTCTAAAGGCGTCTCTGTCTATTCTGATCACAAGAACCTCACCTTCTTCAGGGCAAGGAGGTTGCTCAAGCAGAGGCATGCCAGGTGGGCTGAACTTCTCTCTGAGTATGACTTTAAGCTGTGCTATTCTCCTGGCCACCTTAACACTGTGGCTGATGCCCTGTCAAGAAGAACAGACCTTGCACCTGAAGGGGGAGATGGTTTCACCCCACCATCCAAGACACACCTTTCATTGCTTCCTGAGAGTGTGTGGGCCCATGCTATTTCCAAGGACCCCAAGCCTCACAAGATTCAAATCAGCCAAGAAGAGGAAAAACTTGAGATACTCAAGACAAGGCATGATGCAGCAACAGCCTGCTTGTACTCGGCATACTGCTGTCCGCAATGCTTTGAAACAGAGTATGGAAGACATAGAGGTCACAAGTAACCTTTCCACTTGACAAGGAACTTGAGTGTCCTTCCAAACCACTTAGCATCCAAGATTTGTTCAACCTCAAATTCCTCTTCACCTTCTACCTCAACTGGAGGAGGAGGAGGAACAACTCTGCCTGGAATGGAGTTGGCCACAAACTTCTCAAAAAGGCTGACATGGAAAACTGGGTGGATCTTCATGGATGCAGGGAGATCCAGCTTGAGGGTGACTGGATTGATTTGCTCCAAGATCTTGAAAGGTCCCAACTTGAGGTTGTCTAGCTTGGGACATGGTCTCTTGGTCTGCAAGTTCTTCCTCAGAAGCCAAACTTGCTGACCCACACCAAGGTCATGGTCCATTCTGTGAGTGTTGGCAAATCTTGAGGCATCTTCTTGGGCTTGCTTGGGTGGAGTCCAGGAAGGTGCTGATGATCTTGAGCTTATGCAAGTGTGAAGCCACAGCAGGAGCTTGGACATTGGATAGGGTCTCTTGTCCCAGAAGATCTCCTCTTGGATTGAAGCCATAGGTTGCAAAGAAAGGAGATAGCTGGGTGCTTGAGTGGAGAGAATTGTTGAGAGCAAATTCTGCCAGTGGAAGGAGGGTGGGCCAATCATCCTGTTGATAGCTGACATAGCACCTCAAATACTGCTCCAGAGTCTGGTTTGTTCTTTCTGTTTGTCCATCAGTCTGAGGGTGATAAGCAGTTGACAGTTGAGACTTGATTCCAAGGGCTGCTGTGAGTGCTTTCCAAAATTGAGATCTGAACTGTGGTCCTCTGTCACTGACGATTGACTGAGGCAGCCCAAGGAGCCTGAATATGTGCTGCAAAAACAGGTCTGCTGTTCCTTGTGCATCTATATACTCAGTGCAGGGGATGAAATGGGCCAACTTTGTCCTTCTGCAGATGACAACAAGGATATTGTCAAATCCATGGGATGGGGGCAGTTTCACTATGAAGTCCATGGATATTGATGACCAAGGGCTGATGGCAATTGGGAGAGATTCCAGAAGTCCATAGGGCTTGTGTCTGCTGGATTTGTTTCTTTGACAGGTTTCACAGCTGCTGACATAGTTCTTGATGTACTTCCTCATGCCTGGCCAGTAGAAGTCTCTGGAAACAAGCTCATATGTCTTGTGCTCTCCTGGGTGTCCAGCGGAGTACATATGTCAAGTGTATGCACTGGCACCTGTAGGCGGCAACCTGCATCTAGTGAGAATCCCATCCACAGTGGACCGCAAACTGCACATAATCATGCTCCTGCTCAGTGTGTGCATGACAGGGTGGAAGGACGATTTCTTCACATTCACCATCACCCCAGCATCGTTCCAGTTCACCTGCTCTCTTCCTCTCCTGCACTAACTGTGACACAGGCACCATGCCATTCTCCAGGCCCATCTCAATTGACTGCAGCACATTAGTCATGTATACCGATGCAGCGATCTGGCCTCTGAACTTGCATATACAGCGGCATTAGGCAGTAGCCATCTTGCGTATGATTGGTGCTCGGTCCTTGCGCTTACTGGCTATACCCTTCATTGTCTCCTTCATGTTCTCCGGTACTGGCTTGTCTATCTCCACTCTCGCACTCAGCTCCAAGTGTCGAGCCATGTTCCTCTCTGTGGCAAATGCCTGGTACTGCTGCGCTAATCTGTATGCATCCTGCTGCTTGTCTGCATTGAATGCTGAGTATGATCTCGCGCCCATGCTGTAGCACAGCAATACAAAGTGTGAATAGTATGCCTCCACCTCCAGCTTGATGGATGGCATGGGAGTGAACGAGAGTACAGATTCAATCACTTTGCTTGCTTAGTGTCTCTTCACTGCATGATTGCTTACCCTCTCTCTTGCATTCAAACACAGAGTCAGAGTCACTGTATATGATGTCGTAGCCCGGCATGTAGGACACAGCCTCAACCACAGTGACCAGCCATCTGCCGATTGATGTGACGGATGAACCTGCAAGATAGTTGAACAGGCCAGAGTTGGATGATGCAAACACACCATACATGCTAATGGCTGCTACCTTCAGTGCCCATCCTGGCTTCGTGCTCTTGCCAACTTGCGTCCTGCGCTCTATGAGTGTCTGCAGTGCTATTGCTGCTGATGATCTCCTGGTGCAGTCAATCCGAGCTACACGCCCACTGATTCTGATGTATGTATTCTCCTGATCCAGTACACTGCACCCTCCTGGACCTGGCCATTCACAACAAGCGATCTCAGTTCTCGTTTCACACTCCTACGCTTGAATGGTACGTATGATGGGGAAGAGACTGAAGCATGTGTGCCCTGCATCTCGCTCTGTAGGTCATGGACTGTCTCTGTGGATATGTTGACTGAAGCCATGATAGTGGGATACATAGAGGCAAAGTCCATCAACGGTACGTCAGAGTAGTATCCCCGCTTGGGCTGCAATACCCTTGCTCCTGACACTACCTTGGATGCGTATCTGTCGTTGGACCAATCGATCACCTGTCCACAGGAGAGAGCATATGACGCAATCAGAGGAGCTGCCATGGTATCTGTGATATAGAGAGTGGAATCAGTCAACAGGCACTTGCAGTATGTGCTGAGCGTCACAATCTCGTCCAGGAAGCCTGATGAAGATCATCTCGGATATGTCCTCCTGTGTATCAGGGCCTATATCCATGTGTGGCTGTATATGCTTGCCTCCCAGCCCATAGTGATTCGCCATATCATCCAGTGATAGTGACTTGAAGTCAGACCAATGCACCTTGTCTGCATAGCGGAATGTGTCAACAACCACAATCTGTGGTAGCACCAGATCCACTCTCCCTTGCACACTGCGCCTAGATTCTGTGCCTCAAAATAGCAATCTAGAATGTGCAGAGCATGGGCTGCTAGCACCAGGATGTCGTAGCTGAATCCAAAGTGTATGAACACTATGTGGGGATTGTTGCACAGCAACCAGGCAATGACCCATGACACTAGATCAGCTGAATTGCTGACTTTGGCTATGTCATATCCACGCTTAGCATCAAACAGTGCAACATTATGAGTGCCACATACATACCTGCATAGCCTGCGACCATCCCATGTCATTATGGCAGCAGATATCAGTGGGTCACATGGCAGAGGATATGCTCCGTTGCCTAGTGCCAATGTCTGTTCAATGTCTAGCCCCACGCATCTGTACCTGATCTCATTCACCAGCTCAAGCCCAGGGCTGTAGCCAGGCAATGAGAGAGTGCCATACCTGCATATAGCTGCTACACGCAGGAACAATTGGTCGTTATCACTCACTGGGAATACGTCGACCTCACTGCATGGTGAGACTGCCGTGGTCTTAGCTAATATCTCAAATCTACGAGTGTTGGTCACTTGAAGCACAATCCTCACTACCTTGCGTTCAATCCCAGGCGCAATTGTGATCCTCAGCACACACTTACGCTGCTTGTTGCCAGACAGGAGTAGCATGTACACGTGGTAGTGCTGGCGTTCTACCGTGACAACAAATGGGAGCCACTTGTCTGTGAGCGTCTGCTGGTACATTTTAAGAGCATCAGACTGATGAACTGCAGATGACACTGCAATTGAGTCACCAATCGACGGTATCAGTGCACCCAATGTGCCACAGTGGATTGTTGACGATTTCCCAACTGCATCATACCTTAGGAACCTATTGACTAATGAGAAGATAATAGCCAATCTGTCTATAGACAACAAGGACGCTGTAGCCTATGGTGGGAGCTATTTCATCTTTATCCCCTCGTTGCAATGGCGGCTGTTTGGTGGACTGGACGCTTCCTGCTATATATGCGATCTGCTAGACATGAGTAGTGTGTCTGTGAGCTATGTGGCAGCCACTCGAACATATACTACACTAGCCAAGCATCTGGCCATCAATATCGGCACTGTGCCTCCAAGCATATGTCTGAGCTCAAAGAGATCAACTATGCAGTATGACGGCCAGCAGGTGCTATTCAATCTAGCAAGAGGCATTGTCCCATCGCCACCATCCACGCAGCACACAGATCGGTCGATGTCAGGAACATGGCAGGACAAGGCAAGGCAAGGCAGAGAAGGAACTGAGAGGAGTGATGATTGTATTGGAAACAACAATTCACTTGAGGGATGGGACAGGTCCCCCATCCCCCTTTTGTTATGAATCACCCTCTGGAAACCTCTGGAACCTTCTAGAACATTCCTTCATGGAACCTTCTGGAACCTTCTGGAACCTTCTAGAACATTCCTTCATGGAACCTTGTGGAACCTTCTGGAACCTTCTTTGCTTTCCTGACTTGTCTTGTTGTCATTGGTATCATTGGTATCATTGTATTACTAATTGCTCTTTCTGGAACTTTCTTTGAGTCTTGACAAGGAAGACTCTCAAAAGGTATAAAAGGGGGATGGGGGACCTGTCCCATCCCTCAAGTGAATTATTGTTTCCAATACAATCATCACTCCTCTCAGTTCCTTGTCTGCCTTGTCCTGTCCTGCCCTGTTCCTGACATCATAATTCACTTCACCCTCTCCCACTACTCTCTGCCATCATGTCTGACCCAAACAACACCTTCCCTGATGCAACTGCCTTCCAAGCCTTGATGGACCATTTGCAAGCCCTTTCAAGACAGACACACCAACTTCAAGAACAAGTCCTTCACCAGCAGCACCAGCTTCAACAACAAGAACATCAAGCTCTTCCCCTGCCCCAAGCCAACCAAGCAAGAGAGCCCAAGGTTCCCAGCCCTGACAAGTTCACTGGGCTGGCCAAAGACCTTAGGAACTTTATGGCCACTGTGGAGAATGTCATCCTTCTCCAACCTTCAAGATTTCCCAGTGAGCAAGTCAAGGTTCTTTTCACAAGCACCCTCCTGTCTGGTCAAGCTCAATCATGGTACAGATCTCTCCCAAGCACACCCACCACCCTGCAAGAGCTCTGGGAGGGGCTGGAAGCTACCTTTGGTGACCCCTACGCATCTTGGACAGCAAGATCCAAGCTCAAGCATATCAAGCAAGGAAAGCAATCTTGTGTGGCCTACACCAACCAATTCAAGCAACTAGCCAGAGACTCTGGATACAATGATGCAGCTCTGATGGAGCTGTACCATGATGGTCTCCATGAGTCTATCCAAGACATGCTCTCCCAGTCTCTGCACATCCCTGAGACCTTGGAAGAGTACATTCTCCTTGCCATCAAGATTGACAACAGACTCTACTCCAAGAGGCTGAAGCAAAGACAAGTAGGAACTACATCAAGACCTACCCCAGTTCCTCAAGCTCTCATTGTTCCTGAACCCATGCAAGTGGATGCAGTTGAGACACTTCCTAAGGGTCCTCTGAGCCAAGAGGAGAAAACAAGGAGGGCCCAGCAGGGACTGTGTTTTTACTGTGGCTCCAAGGAGCATGCTGTCAAGGACTGCCCTAGGAAGAAGCACCCAAACTCCCAGGTCCAGGCTCACTGAGGGGCAATTCCCTGGACCCTCCTCCAAGCTGCCCCTGTTTCATCACCACCACCAGCACCACAAACACCTCAGATTCCAAGCCCCACCAACTCACCATGGATGTCAAGATTCAACTCTCACCCAAGTCAACCATCACAACCAAGGCCCTTATAGACTCTGGATCATCCTGCAACATCATTGATGCCACCCTTGCCAAGTCTTGTGCCATTCCCACCATCAAGAAATCCATACCCCTCAAGGTCCACTTTGCCAATCATGCTCTGTTCAAGGAAATCAGCCATGAAACCAAGCTAAACCTCCACATCCAAGACTTTCCACCATCCATGGTCAATCTGGAAGTATTGGATCTTGGCTCACCCACATTCTCTGTCATCCTGGGATTACCATGGCTGCAAGCCCAGAACCCTGCCATTGATTGGGTCACTGGTCAAGTCCAACCTCCACCAATCGGAACAGTCACCCAAAACTCAAGTCAAGCCCCCAAGTCTCATGCTCTCAAGCCCTTGATTCAAGATTCACAGCCAGCCAAGACTCAAGTTCCACAGTTCACAGTTCACAGTCAAGATTCAAGTAGAGCTCATAGAGCTCACAGTCATGGCCATGACTCTTGTTCACAGAACCCACAGTCAAAGATTCAAGTACCACAGTTCACAGTCCACATTCAAGATTCAAGTTCCACAGCTCACAGTCTTTGCCAAGAACAGAACTCTCAGTCAAAGATTCAAGAATCACAGTTCCCAGTCAAGAATTCAAGCCCCACTGCTGAGGAGCACAACAACCTGGACCCATCAGACCTTTTGCTGGCATCCAAGCTACCAAAAGAATATCTCCCTTATGCTGATGTGTTTTCCAAGACCAAGGCAGACCTGCTACCAGCTCAGAGGCCTTATGACTGTGAAATCCCACTCAAGGATGAAACTTGCAGCCCACCTTTCAAGCCACTGTACCACCTCTCTCCACCAGAAGCCAAGGCCCTCCAAGAATACATTGAAGAAATGCTGAACAAGGGATTCATCCAACCTTCCAAGTCACCAGCTGGAGCTCCCATCTTTTTTGTCAAGAAGAAGGATGGGGGACTGAGACCCTGTGTGGACTACAGAGATCTCAATGAGATGACAGTCAAGAACCGCTATCCACTGCCTCTCATCTCTGAATTACTGGACAAACTGAGCCATGCAAGGATATTTTCCAAGATTGACCTCAGAGGTGCCTACAATTTGGTCAGAATTAAGCCCCAGGATCAATGGAAGACTGCCTTCAGATGCAAATACGGTCACTTTGAGTACTTGGTTATGCCCTTTGGACTTACCAATGCTCCAGCTATTTTCCAAGGCATGATGAATGACATCTTCAGGGATATTCTGGACCTTTTTGTCATTGTCTACCTGGATGATATCCTGGTATTTTCATCTGACACTGCAAGCCATATGGGACATGTCAAGACTGTCTTGGAGAGACTCAGACAGCATCACCTCTATGCAAAGCTGGAGAAGTGTGAATTCCACAAGACCTCCATTGAGTTTTTGGGGTTCATTGTGTCTGACAAAGGGATCTCCATGGCACCAGACAAGATCCAAACTATTCTTGAATGGAAGGCTCCAAATTCCATCAAGGATGTTCAAAGCTTCCTTGGATTTTGCAACTTCTACAGAACCTTCATTGCCAACTATTCTGCCATAGCCAAGCCTCTCACTGATCTCACCAAGAAGACCACCAAGTTTGAATGGACCCCAGCAGCAGAGCAAGCCTGGCTAGCTCTTAAGACAGCAACCACAAGTGCACCACTCCTTAAGCATGTGGATCCCTTGCTTCCCTTCACCTTGGAAACTGATGCCTCAGACTATGCCCTTGGCGCTGTTCTGTCCCAGCCAAGCTCTCAGGACCCCTCTGCTCCTCTGCATCCAGTGGCATATTACTCCAGGAAGCTGAACAGTGCTGAGTGTAACTACACTGTCCATGACAAGGAGTTGCTTGCAATTGTGGAAGCATTCAAATTCTGGAGACACTACTTGGCTGGTTCTAAAGGCATCTCTGTCTATTCTGATCACAAGAACCTCACCTTCTTTAGGGCAAGGAGGTTGCTCAAGCAGAGGCATGCCAGGTGGGCTGAACTGCTCTCTGAGTATGACTTTAAGCTGTGCTATTCTCCTGGCCACCTTAACACTGTGGCTGATGCCCTGTCAAGAAGAACAGACCTTGCACCTGAAGGGGGAGATGGTTTCACCCCACCATCCAAGACACACCTTTCATTGCTTCCTGACAGTGTTTGGGCCCATGCTATTTCCAAGGACCCCAAGCCTCACAAGATTCAAATCAGCCAAGAAGAGGAAAAACTTGAGATACTCAAGACAAGGCATGATGCAGCAACAGCTGGACACCCAGGAGAGCACAAGACATATGAGCTTGTTTCCAGAGACTTCTACTGGCCAGGCATGAGGAAGTACATCAAGAACTATGTCAGCAGCTGTGGAACCTGTCAAAGAAACAAATCCAGCAGACACAAGCCCTATGGACTTCTGGAGCCCCTCCCAATTGCCATCAGCCCTTGGTCATCAATATCCATGGACTTCATTGTGAAACTGCCCCCATCCCATGGATTTGACTCTATCCTTGTTGTCATCTGCAGAAGGACAAAGTTGGCCCATTTTATCCCCTGCACTGAGAATATAGATGCACAAGGAACAGCAGACCTGTTTTTGCAGCACATATTCAGGCTCCATGGGCTGCCTCAGTCAATCATCAGTGACAGAGGACCTCAGTTCAGATCTCAATTTTGGAAAGCACTCACAACAGCCCTTGGAATCAAGTCTCAACTGTCAACTGCTTATCACCCTCAGACTGATGGACAAACAGAAAGAACAAACCAGACTCTGGAGCAGTATTTGAGGTGCTATGTCAGCTATCAACAGGATGATTGGCCCACCCTCCTTCCACTGGCAGAATTTGCTCTCAACAATTCTCTCCACTCAAGCACCCAGCTATCTCCTTTCTTTGCAACCTATGGCTTCAATCCAAGAGGAGATCTTCTGGGACAAGAGACCCTATCCAATGTCCAAGCTCCTGCTGCGGCTTCACACTTGCATAAGCTCAAGATCATCAGCACCTTCCTGGACTCCACCCTGAAGCAAGCCCAAGAAGATGCCTCAAGATTTGCCAACACTCACAGAATGGACCATGACCTTGCTGTGGGTCAGCAAGTTTGGCTTCTGAGGAAGAACTTGCAGACCAAAAGACCAAGTCCCAAGCTAGACAACCTCAAGTTGGGTCCTTTCAAGATCTTGGAGCAAATCAATCCAGTCACCTTCAAGCTGGATCTCCCTGCATCCATGAAGATCCACCCAGTTTTCCATGTCAGCCTTTTAGAGAAGTTTGTGGCCAATTCCATTCCAGGCAGAGTTGTTCCTCCTCCTCCTCCAGTTGAGGTAGAAGGTGAAGAGGAATTTGAGGTTGAACAAATCTTGGATGCCAAGTGGTTTGGAAGAACACTCAAGTTCCTTGTTAAGTGGAAAGGTTACTCAGATGCTGACAACACCTGGGAGCCTGAGTCAAACCTCACTCACTGCCAAGACCTTCTGCTCGAGTTCAAGACCAGGTACCCCACCAAGTTGCAGAAGAGGCTTAAAAGGGGGA
The DNA here is from genome assembly GCA_025765615.1 of Zopfochytrium polystomum. NCBI lineage: Eukaryota > Fungi > Chytridiomycota > Chytridiomycetes > Chytridiales > Chytridiaceae > Zopfochytrium > Zopfochytrium polystomum. The sequence goes on from JAIVFJ010000070.1 coordinate 127,298, forward strand.
GATGATGTTATGAATCACCCTCTGGAAACCTCTGGAACCTTCTAGAACATTCCTTCATGGAACCTTCTGGAACCTTCTGGAACCTTCTAGAACATTCCTTCATGGAACCTTGTGGAACCTTCTGGAACCTTCTTTGCTTTCCTGACTTGTCTTGTTGTCATTGGTATCATTGGTATCATTGTATTACTAATTGCTCTTTCTGGAACTTTCTTTGAGTCTTGACAAGGAAGACTCTCAAAAGGTATAAAAGGGGGATGGGGGACCTGTCCCATCCCTCAAGTGAATTATTGTTTCCAATACAATCATCACTCCTCTCAGTTCCTTGTCTGCCTTGTCCTGTCCTGCCCTGTTCCTGACACCTTTTACACCTTTTGAGAGTCTTCCTTGTCAAGACTCAAAGAAAGTTCCAGAAAGAGCAATTAGTAATACAATGATACCAATGACAACAAGACATCTGATCAATGCACTTGAGCCTGCGCATGTATGGACGCTGATGTAGACTATTGGCAACGGACTAGCTGATCCACTGACTAGCGCACGTATTGTGTACATATTCGAAGCAGGAGGATAGCCAATCTGCTGACCAACAGCCAACTGATGCTGCGTACTGGCGTCGCACTTATCAATGCTATACCATTCAACACAGGGAGCGTGGCACTTAACATCAAGCTGAAAGCAGCGACAGCCAAGATGGTGTACAAGATCATCTGCATCAGCTTGGTGTATGCCCAATCCAAGCTCCTGCTAGTGCCGATGGGAATCGATGCAAGAGAGACAGTATCACACTGCATGAATAGCCTGACGCAGTATGAGAGACTGGAGCTCAATGTACAGAGCATGGGAATGAGTCACCCAGTATACCTGGCACGTAAGGCATCATCTGAACGCATGAGCGAAGCACTGGATACAGATGCAGAATGCAAGTACACATCACTAGCCATGTACACTGACCCGCATCAGCAATCAGCACAAGACAGGAGCAGAGACTGCAAGACCCACACATGGACGTGGTATAACCCTGAGGAGCTGCGCATCATCGGATCACAGGTACTATGGGGTGCACTGTATGACTTAGTGATGGAGGCTGTAAGCATGCATACTCGAATCTGTGCAAACTTCTTGCGCCGGCATGTGGCAGGTATTCATTGTAGTCACTACAAGCAAGATGATACGAGATCATTGGCAAGAGACTGTGGCGAAGCTGGATGAAGTGATGAAGCAATGTGAGGAGAAGCAGGCTGTTGATGCATACAATGAGCTGGTGAAGCGGGCGACTGACAGCGTGGAGGCCATGGAAATGCACCTGGCGCACTCTATCGCTGCACTTACTCATGTTCGTCAAGCAGCACAGCAGATGGTTGAGAGACCGGCGCCTTGCGCCTGTCCCCCATTGTCATCTCCACTGCGCCAAGGCCCCTTCATGGGACCATCCTGACAACCACTCTGTCTACACCCCAGTCACACTCGTTGCTCCTTCATTGCGACATAAGACAAATCTGCCAGATATAAAAGCCCAGCTTGATAGTAGGCTACTCGCTTTGCAACTCACATCGCACCACATACCCCTCTTCACTCCGCAAACGACTAAGTTACTTGCTGTCACTTGTCGTAGTCCAAATTGATAAAACAACAAAGTTGTCGGCATTAATGTGTACAGAACGTCCAAGCAGGACCGAACAGGGAAACCACCGCAAGGGAGAGACAAGGTGAGTATGGTGTGGCTCTTGTCGCCCAAAACTTGTTTCACATAAATTTCCTCTTTCCCTTTTTGTTTTTTTTCTCTTTCAAAAACTCGGTGGTGTCGAGCCTCTGTAAGGAGAGCAGCCAGCCAATGGCAGCGGTAGTCCAAAGTTGTCACCAACCTCAGAAACCATGTGGGACCGCGATGTTATGGCTGCCGTTAACATGTACAGCATCTTTCAATGTTGTACACAGAGAAACGAAAAATCCCGTTCACAGGGGTGTTCAAGTTGGGTGATGTATCCCAGGGGAAAGCATCATTCCATCCATTACTGGGAACTAGCTCATTAAATTGTTTTATCCAAACCAGTCCACAAGCGAGTAAGCCATTTTTTCAACTAGAACAATCTAAACAGACAATATCAGAGCTTGCGTCCACAGCCTGCAGCTCTGCAGCCTTCTGGAGGCCCGAAAGCCAAACACGGTCAACCCCCTGCTCTCACCACCCTGTTTTTGAAGGTGAAGGAAATTTATTCGTTCCAGACATACTACAGTTTCGAGATAAAGAAAGCTCAAGTTGGCCCGCGAGGACGAAACACTTGAGCAGCACCGAGTGTTAAAGATGGACACAGGAAAAAGAAAAAGGGAAGGATAAAACGACTCAGGGCACCGAGAAAAATTACGTTTCAAGCTCATGAGTACTACATATATGGATAATTGTGGAAAATGTAGGGGGGAGGTAAAATAAAAAAAAAAGGTAAGAGAAAGGACGTGTACACCCTACATCCCACCCGCACCAACACGCGCACTGCCCGCGGCGGCAGCCCTCGCGGCAACCGCCATTCTTGCAGCCACCGCTCCTGCCGCCACTGCGGCCGCCCGCCTCTTCTCCATCAGGACCGTATCGATCGTGTCCGTGGCAATCATGCGCCACACAAACACTTTGCGCAGCTGTCCGTAGCGCTTTGCGCGGCCAATCGCCTGCGTCTCGCACGCCGCCGTCCACTCGTCCGTCGCGCCCAGCAGCGGGCTCAAAAACACAACATGGTTCGCCACCGTCAGGTTCGCGCCCGCAGCGCTCTCATCTGCCACGTTCAACAGCAACACTGGAACAGCGTCAGCCCGGCCACCATCGTCCCCACCACCCACTCCGCCCTTTTGAAACTGCTGCAGCGCGCCACTCTTGCGCGCCGTCGACCCGCTTATCTTGAGGAACCTGATTCCGGCTGCCTCGAGCGCCTCGCCGACCTTTGCCATCAGCTCCTCAAACTGCACAAACACCAGGGCTCGCTCGCCCTTGGATACCACGCGGCGCCGAAGCAGCTCCACAAGGGCAGTCAGCTTGGCCCCAAACTCGCCCGACACCGGGGGCGCCCGACGAATCAACACCGGCATGGCTCCGCCAAATCCAGCGCCTGTGCCAACGGTGCGGATCACTCCCTCCTTTCTGTCGTCAAAGCTGAGCCAGTCCTCTTTGTCAAACGCACCACTCTTTGGGAACCCGCCAGCACCACGTGTGTGTGAAGCCGAAGCAGCGTCAAACATGTCGAGGTCGCCAAGCGCCGACACGCGCACAACGGCCTTGTCATGAACGTTGATGTCGCACCCAGGCTCAGGGCATCGCTGGTTCGCCGCCGCCTCCATCAGGCACCGCGCGCAGCCGACATGCCCGCAGCACGACAGCACTGCCACCTCGTCTGGCCGAAGAAGAGGCCGGTTTTTGTTGCCGCCGCCGCCGTTCTTGCCACTCCCAGAGGTTGAACCTGCGCATGCCTGTCCAGGGCACTCGCGCGAAGCCCGCAGCATAATGGCCGCACGCTCCTTTGACTTGAGTAAGTTGCGCACCACTTGGAAGAATCGCAGCGACCTGTGCCTGCCTGCCAGCTCCTTTTGTAACCGCCGTATTTCGTGCGTGGACTCGCGTACCTCCAAGCGGGCTTCGGCCAGCGGCAGTTGCTTGGCCGGTGCAGAGGCGGCAGCGTTCGCTCTTGGTCGAACCTCATCCACCCCGCTTTCGTCAAAGTTGTCGTCGTCATCATCATCTTCCTCGTACTTCTTCTTCTTGCTGTTGTTCTTGCACTTTGGCGGCGCCTCATTCTCCTTCCCCAATTTCTTTCGGGCGGCACCCGTCAGAACCTCTTCAATCAGCAGGACAAGTTGCTCACAGGCCTCCTTGTCGCCAATGCCATTTTTATGCACAGATTCCTTCCATTTTTCAAACTCCTCGGCGGGCTCGGGAATGTTTTCGGCCTTGAAGTCTCGGCGACGGCGCAGTGCCAAGCGAAGCTGGTGCGTGTCGGCTATTTTCTGGCGCAGGTCCCTAATGCAGTCGTCCAGCTGGGACTGACGGACGTCTACAATAGCATCGCATGTCTCGAGAGCAGACCGCCTGTGCTTGTCGCGCGAGGAATGCTGCTCATTCTCGTCATCATTGCTTCCAGCTTCATTTCCGTAGTCGTCGTCTTCATCGGCATCGTCGTCCTCGTCCGACTCGACAACGCGCGGCCGTCCGCGACCTCGTTTCTTTCCACCTTTAGCAACAGTGGAACCACCCCGTCCCCTCGTTCCTTCGCCTGCTGCCCCAGCGCCCACCTCTGCGTCATCACCCAGGTCCAAGTCAAAGTGCGAGCACCGCTTCATAAGGGCCTCCTCCGCCGACTGCGAGCTGCCGAGAGTGCGCACCATGCGTCGCTCGCGGTCGCCCTCATCCTCCCTCCGGGACCTCAATGCCCTTTTAGAGTTCATGTCCAGGGACTGCAGGTGGTGCTCGAGCTCCATGTAAATGGCGCGCTCCGCTGGGGGGAGCATAACTTCAATGATACGCTCCTCTGACAGGATTTCGTCGATTTCTGCAATGTTTTGGCGCACAAAGCGGTCCAAAAACTTCTGGGCAAGATCGTGCCGGTGTGCGTGCCACGCCCGCGTGTGCACTTCGCGGAACGCGTGAAACTGCTCAACCTTTGTCGCGTCCTTGCGGCGGCGCTTGGCTTCCTTCGAGTGGTAGTCTACCTCGTCATCGACGCCCAGGTGCACATTCAGAAAAACGGCAATGCTCTTAATATCTTCAAAATCCTTCAGCGGCGGCGTTCCTGACAAAATCCACCTGTTTGTTGCCGTCAGGTGCGTGACAGCCGCATGAATACGCTCCTGCAAGTAGGTAAACTCGTCTACAACGAGCCGGTTCCAGTGAATCATCTCAAACGAGATGCACTTCATTTGGTTGAAGTCGCGGCGAACGCCTGAGCTCTTGAGTCCCCACGGGTCTGGCAGACGGCTCGATCCCAGGCGGAACACAACCTTCTTTTTCCCGGCCACACCGCTGTCGTCCTCATTCTCATTGTCTTCATCTTCTTCGCTAGGCTGGGCCTCCTCGTTCTCGATCGCCTCGCGGTATTGCTGCCCCTTGAGCCGCTTCGTAGGTCTCACCTTCTTGGCCTTCTTCTCGTCCATCTCTTCGATTGCGGCGCGTGCCCCTTCTTCTACGTTCTTGACAACTTCGTCCACCTTGCGCTGCTTCAGCGCCTCAATCTGCTCCGAGACTCCATCAAGCGCAGCCTCGTACCTCGAGACAAACAACCGCCCGCCCTTCTTGGCATTTGCCGGCAGCTTTCCGCGGCCGGAAAAAGTCTCGAAGTTGGCCCAGTACTTTTCGGATTGGAAGATGGCCGATGAGGCCACAACAATGTCCGCTCGCTTCAGCTCTGCCAGCGTCAGACGGTTCAGTGTCGACAGGTCCTTGATCACCAGCATCACTAGAGTCCTGTCAAGGAACTTGGTCACCTCGTCGGGCCACTGGTTAAGCAGGTGGCCCGGCGCCATGACGAGCGTCGCCTTGACCGAGATGCGACCAAAGCAGCGGGCCTCCTGTGTCGCAGCAGCGGCGGCTGCCTTGGTCATGTCTACAAGCCCGAGCGTGATAGCCGTCTTGCCGTAACCGACTTCGTCCGCCACAACGCCGCCACGCACAACCACAGGTCGAGATGCACGGCCTTCGAGCCGCCACCCTAGCGATTCGAGAGACGCCTCGGAAATCTCCTCTTCGACAAACGGGTTTCTAGCGGCGTAGTCTGACTCCTGCTGCACCATCCACGACAGCGAGCGGAGCTGCTCGGGACGCAAGGGGTACTTTTTGAAGTTGGGTGGCTGCGCGCAAGGCTTGTCATTACGATTGCTGGTAAGCGAAAACTTGGGAAAGTCGCGGAGTGTAGACTGGTCGTCCTCGGCAGCAAGGCGCCACGATTTGATGATCGCGCCCTCCGCATCCGCCCTGGGTGGTAGCCGCGACAGCGCCCTGTGGATGAGTGACGCAAAGTTTATCCCGATTCGAAACGTGCCGACGACCCCGTCGCGGCGGAGCTGGCACACAAATGCGTGCGGCCGATTCTTGAGCGCCGTTTCGTACACTGCGGCTTGTGTCGAGTCTTCAACTGCCGTGAGGCCCTTGACAGCGCCTGTCTTTTCGTTCACCAACGGGACCCACACCACCTTGGGGGCTACGGGAGCACACCTGCGGCAGGGAGTCACTGCATCCTAATTTTTTTTTGAGTGGTTAAAGAGGATACCTGGGTCCAAAAAGAAAAAAAAATCAAAGCAGCACAGAATTTACCTCCGGCTCCGCGCCCACCATTGGCGTGGCGACCTCCACCCACGTTTGTATCCACCGTGGAAGCTCAAAGCGACAAGTGAACCACGTCAGGGCCTCAAACACCTTGCGGCCGTGGCGGACCAAGTCAATGTCGGACCATCCAGGCCCGCCATCGCCCCACGCCTCGTCGGCAGCCGCGTCAAGGTCGTGACCAGTGCGTGCAGCAAGCGGTGCGCGGACTTGTAGCACGGCAATCGCAGAGTCACACGCGTGGGGCATCTCGGCAAGAACGGTGGCCGCAATTCGGCGGTACGCGGCTGTGGTCATGAGGCGGGCGCTGACTTCGTGCTTGTGCTGCTCAGGCGGCACTCGAAGAGAGACGTGGGCAGCGTCACGCCAAATGCCGGGGATGTTGCACTTGACAGACTGCGGGCCATCAACGGACGACGGGCGCCACTCCGGGTCCAGCGACGCAATTGCGCAACGGCTCTCGGCGTAATCGAGCCGTCTGGCAACAGTGGCAAACACAAAAGGATCGTTTTCGGCCTTGCCTGAGCGCGTGGGGTCCAAAAAGAAGAATATTGGCGCCTTTCCCGTCAAAACCTGAAGTGCGTGGAGCAGGAATTTCAGCAGCGAACGAGGTAGAAATGCAGTCAGGGGAGTGGCTAGCGAGCGAAAGGCCACGTCCCAACAAACACCTCCCTCCCACCACTGAAAACATTACCTTAACCTGCCGATGCATCGACTCCATGGCTCCTCCACACTTGTTGATGGACTGATAATCACCCAAAAACTGCTTCACGTCAGGATCCTCGTCGGCATCTGCCCTATCGGATGCAACCGTCCAGCGCTCCCAGACCCGCTGGTCCTTGTATTTGCCCTCGAGGCCGATGCGTGAGTACCACGATTGAACTAGCTGGCCAACACCCGTGATCTTAAGCTGCACCGGGCGGGAGCGTGGGACAAAGACAGACCACATCCCGTTGAGGAGGCCTTCCGCGCTTGTCTTCGTGAGCGACACGTTGACGCGGCCGACAGGATACTTTAGGGCCTCGACAAGCGGCCTCACCGCCTGACGCGGCGCAACAACAAACAAGCTCCATTGTGGACAGACGGGATCGAGGCTGAGCATAAGCCTCGCCCTTGGTGCCACATAGTGCACAGTCCACGTCTCCTGCCGCTTCATGCACGCAAAGCGAAATTCCATGCCGTGCACAGACGAAGCGACGCAATCGATCCACGCCTCCTTGAACGTAAAAGTGATGAGCTGAGTGAGCTGGCGGAGCGAACTCTCGTCAAATCCATCGAGCTGCAGGACTGTGGGGATCGCCTTTCGAAAGTAAGCCTCAAATTCGAACGGTGACTTTCGCTGGAGGGCCTCAGATTGGTCATAGTTGTGCTCGGGGCGGCCACCGCACTTTTCGCAAGACTTGTGTCCGCAATCGATGCAGCGGTGGGTCGGGAAATGCGAAATCGCGGCACGCCCTTCGCAGCCACAGTGTCGAGCGCTTTCGACGGCAAAGTCAATAACCTCCGACAGTGGCATCGACTCCGTCGCTCCAAGATCTAGTGTACGCTCAGGAAGAATGTCGGTCGCGACGACATAGCGGTCGTTTGACGGGTGCCTCTTCAGCTGCTTGGCCAAGGCAGCATCCGAAGTGCTCGAGAAGCCAGACTCAACTCCAGACTTGACGTCAGCACGATTCAAAATGGCAGCCTTGCCGCCCTTGCGCTGCTTCGATTCGGTCGGGTTGACAATCCCTTCAATGCATAACGCCAAGGCGGCAATCATTGTCGTGCCAACGACCGTGCTCGTCATCGCGTTGCCCGCCAAGTCCGACAGCTGATCCTGTGTCTCGCGTGTCAGCAACAATTCGTCAACAGGGATGCCCTGCATGGAAAGAGCCTCGAGCCCGACGAGGGGTCCACCCCGATTCGTTATAAAAGGAATCATGTTCGGCGTTAGGCAGGGGCAAATTCCAAAGGAACTTGACGCCGTTGTGCGGTCAACGTTTTGTGATAGGTTCCACACGAGCGTCTTGTAAGTCGCATCCACTCCTTTTAAGGCCATGCGCAGAAAGCTGATGTCCGTCAAGTCGAGTACGCGGTCGGGTTGAGTGCGACCCCAGTCATTCCATGCATAGTCTGGCAGATTTGACATACCGCCTTCAGTCCAGGCTGTGAGGGGGCGACCGACGCCAAGCTGCTCTGTATCTCGTGCAGTTTTGTGTCTGGTTTCGCACTTGCTCCAATCGATTCGACCTCGCTGACTCTCCTGCCGAAGGGAGGTTAATATCAGTTCTGGTTACTGTAACAGAGATGGAGGGGGTCAAAGACAATAGTTATCAACCTTGACACGAGCCAAGTCCTCACGAGCCTGGTGAATGCGAGGATCGTCCGTGGGTATCAAGTAGTCCTCCAGGGGGCTGGAATGGTTGCGCCGCAACTCCTTGACCATTGCCTTCCACAGATCCGGAACGCTGTCAGAGAACTGCAGTCGCGCAGAGCAGGCGACGAGGTACACTCGAGTACGTGTATGAGGAATGTAGTAGTGCTTTGTGTCGGCACGAACATACGTAGAATGGTATTCAATCGACTTAAACTGCTCAACAACCTTCTCCCAAGGCGCGCTGCAGACGTTTTCGAGAATAACGACAGGGGGGCGATGGTTTGCAACCCATTTTAGCATACCCCGGAACGTCTCGCCCGACTCTCCTTTTGCATCAATATCCTGCTTCTTGTTGTTTAGATTTGAGTAGTCGACACACGATGTTCCTGCGACGAGCATGTCCACACCACCAGGTACCGCAACTTTGGCGCCGTATGCCGTAGTTGCCTTTTCACCGCCAAGCTCTCGAACATCTCTAAACAGTATTGGCGGGCTAAAGTTGCGTTCAATGTATGCCTGCTTGAATGGTTCGATCTCGCAAGAAAAAACATGCTCAATTGGAAGTGTTTCGTTGAATTCTTTCTCGATTGCACGACTAATCATGCCAAGAGCCAGAAGAGGCGATTCAGTCCCGCTACACATAGTCGCGACGCGGAGCGGCCTGCCATTCAGCCGCCTGGCAACCTTGACGATTTCAGGAAAACGCTTGACCATGTCGAGGAACATATCATCCAGCCGGTTTATGGGCTCGAGATTATTGTCCGAATCAAATCCTTGGATGCCCAGAGAAAATGAATGAGGTGGGTAAGCGTGAGGGGGAAATTAACAAACCTTCGCCGTCTTCATCATCGCCATCCTCGTCGTCCGAAAGCCTCGACCTCTTTTTTGGGGGTCGACCACCGGCCTTCTTTTGTCTTGAAAGGGACGCGCTGCCGGGCACCGTTCGCAATTGTGGCTTGGCCGGGCCCGGACGAGCAGGTATCCTCTCAAAGAAGCTGGACACACTTGGCTGCCCCTGGGGACGGCGTGACACTGAAGCACGATGGGCAGGCGACGGAATTGGCTCAAAGCCCTCGTCCGAGTCGCAGGCGACCGCTTGGGGCTTGATGGCCAGCGGGAGGTCCGAAATGGGGTCTTCGTCGTCCGGAACCTCAATCACCTCAGAGCGGTCGCCAGTCTCCTCATCGTCAGACGAGACGATGGCCCGCTTTGCGACCTTGGCCTTTGGAATCGCGTCAAAGTCGCAGTCGTCGTCGCTCACGGCGGCATCGGCTTGGGCAGGCGTTGCTTGAAAATCGCTGGGCAACGGGTGGTCGACCTTGAGATCAATGGTAAAATTGTAGGCCAGGAGTGGCTTCATGCCTTTTGGCGGAACAATCTTTCGGGACACTGACGCAGCAGAAGATTGGTTTTTCTACCAAAAGAAATATGCAAATATCGATAAGTATCTTTCTTGGGTAATCTGTACAATATGCAGAGCACTTTGGGCTCACCTTTTCCGCCGAGCGCGGGACATTTCCATTAATCGGCATACTGGGTGGATACAAAGGCTTCTCCAGAGAAGACGTATCAGAAACTTGCGAATGGACGTCCGAGGCCACAACAGGAGCCGTGCTTGGTTTTACTATGCGGCGGGAGACAGAGTCTGAGATGGCACAGGGCTTATAATGTGCGCTGCGAGAGGGGATCGTTGGTTCTCGACTACTGCCTTGCTCCAGCAGCGGACGATGGTTAGGGTCAAGACTCCGATACCGTTGTGGTCGTTGAAGTAAGAATGAAGAACTACGAGTCCGAAGCTGGGACGGAGAGCCTGGTGCAGAGGGCGGTTCCGACTGAAAGATTGAAGTCGAATACTGAGCAGGCGTGACCTCTCCTTCTCGAAGAGAATGGATCCTCGATGTGAGAAGTGAGTACAGGCTGTTTCTGGGGCGGGGAGGAGCGTCGATCTCGTTGCCTTCACGTGCCGTGCTTGTGCGGTGGGGGAGGTATGGGTTCTTGCCGTCAGAGGAGCTGCCCACAGTGCTTTTGGCGAGTGATGCTGAAGACGAAGCGAGCCTTGCTGTGGTTGTGGAGCTCCCTGCTGTCGATGCAGCGGCTCTCAGTCTTGTTGTTGATGTTTTTGTGGTGGTAGTGGTGGCGGTGAAGGAGGAGGAGAGGGACGGCGAGAAGGTGGAAGCAGCGCGGGTGGTGGTGGTGGTGGTGCTGGCGGGTGTCCAGCCGCCGCCGCCCGGATGAAGGTACTCGATGCGAGGAAGCGGGGGAGGAGGAGGAGGAGGAGGAGCAGGACGCGGAGACGGAGGAGTTGGGGGCGGTTGGGAGAGTCGATGATGCGGGCGGGGGCGGGGGTGGCGATCTTGTTCTTCTTTTTGTTCTTCTAGTTGTTGCTGCTGTTGCTGCTGTTGGTGTTGTTCTTCGTCGTCCAGCCGTGCGCGTCGTTGTTTTTGTCCGAACGGACGGGACAAGAATGCGAACGAAGAAGAAGCACAATTGGAATAAGAATCAGAGGGCGAAGACGAAATCGACGAAGAGAGCGACCGCACAGGCTGCGGCAGCGGCGGTGGCCGCAAGAGACCAGAGTGCTTGCTACCGCCGACAGAGTTGCTGCTGCTGCTGCTGCTGCTGCTGCTGCTGCCGCGGTTGTTGGCCGCGGTGGTGGTGTTGGTGGTTGAGATGCCTTTCGCGAAACGGGACAAGGAGCAGGACAACGACGACGACGAGGACGAGGAGGACGAGGAGGACGAGGAGGACGACGAGGACGAGGCAGACGAAATGGACGAGACCAGGGCGGGCGGTGAGAAGGCGTGAGAGGCAAGTGGAGAGGACGATGTGGAAGCGGACGACGCCGACGATGCGGACACGCCCCTGCGCTGCAACGGCGGGCCCACGACGCGACTGGGCTGCTCTGTCGACGCCGTCGGTACAGGCAGCTTGTCCTTCATCGTGGCTGTAGGTGCCACCGGCGCCGCCGATGCCGCCGCCCCAACGCCCAGATCGCTCGGCCGCAGATGGCTCTGCTGCTGTTGCTGCTGCTGCTGCTGCTGCTGCTGCTGCTGCTGCTGCTGCTGCTGCTGCTGCTGCTGCTGCTGCTGCTGCTGCTGCTGCTGCTGCTGCTGCTGTGGCCTCAGCGGCGACGAAGTCTTGTACTGGTGCGGTGCGAGGCAGTCGTCCAAGCCCCACGCCTCGGCGTCCCACGACCAGTCCAGATGGTCAAACTCGTCGGCTTCAGTCGCCAATGTCATCTCTTCTCCCTTCCCCACACCAGTGCTCCCTCCCTCCGTCCGGACACTACTACCTTACGCGCGGCTTCGTCTCTTGTTTCGTCGGCTCAGTGTCGCGTGAAGTAGTTGGACCAACCACCCCCGTTGTCTTGCCGCGCCTGCCCCCTCAGACCCCGCGAGTTCGTCTTCTTTCTTTCAAGGGCGGGATCATATCCACGGCCGCCGCCACCCTTTGACACGGTGTGGCACACGTCCCTCAGGCACTTCACCTGCAGCTTATGGAGGACGGGGAGAAGAATGGTAGGCACGAGGGGGAAAGCTGGACTGGTTGATGCCGCAGGCATTGCAAGCGTGAGTGGAACTGTATAAAAAGATATCCGGAGCAGGTGTTGCTTGCTCACCCGATGGAGAAAGGTATTGAATAAGAGACCACTCTGGCGAACCAGGGGACATCGATTAGTGGGACCAGGGAGAGGTAAAATCTTCGACGACAAAACCACATTGCTTCATCTGGTTGGGAGACATGGGTCCAACAGATGTAAGTAGGCCCCAAAAAAGGCCCCGAAAAATGTGTTTTTTTCCCGCTGGGGACGAGAACTTGAGGTTCTGGGTCAGTCGCTGACCACCGTGAACGATGCACTCGCAGAATATATGCTGTCTGCTCTGTGGTAGCGAGTCCCCCTCACTCCAACGAGACTCTCCTTTCGACGTCTGCAAACTTGCCCGCAAGGCAACATCAACAGCGGTGGCGGGTGAGAGCGCTGAAGAGGGCGCAAGTCGCCACGGAATGCGTAGAGGCGGAGGAACCGCAGCTGCTTTGCGTGCAATGCGGCAAGAAGCCACATCCGAGCCATGAAATTTGCCTTTGTACAGAGAGAGTTTTTGGTGTTCCGTGCCCTGTGGCAGAAGGTGGAACCAACCTGTGAAGGGACAAGGTGTGGCGAACTCCTCTCCTTCTCACCCCGATAGCAGCAAGTATACATATATACAATACATGAATTGAAAACAGAAGGAGTGAGTCCACTCGCCTTTTTTGGACTTTTTTTTTGGCCTGACGAGTCTTTTTCATCGAGGAGTGCTTGCTTGCCCTTGGCAGTCTCCAAAAAACCAACTACTCGTGAAAAAAAGAATAAGCACGGTGTTGGTGTGCCAAGGAAGGCAGGCCAAGGGGGTGTCTGCAAAAATGTGCTGCTCACGTGCGTTTTTTCGGTTGATTTTTTTTTTTTCAAATATTTATTTCTTCTTTGTTTCTTTGTTGTTTTTGCAACCGAATATCGTGCCGTCCGTCGATCGATCCAAAAATGGCCTAATTCAAATAATTGTTCCACATTTTTTGTTGTTGTTCTTTTTTGTTGTTTTTTTTTTTTCGTTTTTCTTTGTTTTTTTTTCATTCCCCGATTCCGACTTTCTTTCCCTCCAAAAACATTTTTTCCCCCCCAACCAACCCCAAACAGGGTTACGCCTCCCGACCCCACTGCCTCGCCCCGACTGCTGACCCACAAAGAAGAAGACTAGACTGGAACTGGCAGGCGACACTCCCAGCAAAATGTCGCAGCAGCAACAGCAGCAGCAGCAGCACTTCAAGACCCTGATCATCGGGACCGGGTACGAGGCTGCCAGCTCCCAACTGCCTTGCTAGATAATCTGCACCTTACTTCATTTTTTTTTTTAAAAAAAAAAACAAAAACACACACACACACACACACTCAGGATCTCCGGCATCGTCTCAAGCATCGAGCTCAAGAAGCGCCTCGGCTTCCACCCCAGCGACTTTCTGATCGTCGACAAGTCGACCACCCGCTCCTTTGGCGGCACCTGGAAAGAAAACACCTACCCGGGCGCCGCCTGCGACGTCCTCGCACACGTGTACTCGCTGTCCGAAGCCCCGAACCCTTCGTGGTCGGAAAAATGGCCCCCGCAGCCCGAGATTCTGGCATACCTCGAGGGCGTCGCCCAAAAGTTCAGGCTGCACGACTCGGCCCGGTTCGGCACCGAGGTCGTCGAGTGCCGATGGATGGGTTCGCCCGACCACAGGTGGTCCGTCACCCTGAGGGACGTCGTCTCCGGCGAGGTCTACGCCGTGACCGCCGTCACGATCGTAGCGGGCGTCGGCCAGCTGAGCAGGCCGTTCACGCCGGACATACTGGGCCTCGACACGTTCGCCGGGCCGGTGGTCCACTCGGCAAACTGGGACCACTCGATCGATTTCGCAAACAAAAAAGTCGCCGTCGTCGGCACGGGACCCTCCGCCATTCAGTTCGTTCCCGAGGTGCTAAAGTCGCCCGGCGTGCGGATGACCGTGTTTCAGCGCTCGCCGGGGTACGTCGTCAACAAAGGGAACTTCAAGTACCCTGCGTTTGTCATTTGGCTGTTCCGCTACGTCCCGTTCGCCCGTGCGCTCTACCGCGCGTACCACATCAATACCATCGACCTCTTCAGCTACGCATTCAACAAGAAGTATCCTTTCGCCGGCAAAATCGCCACGTTTATTTTCACAAAGTACATGGAATCTCAGGTCAAAGATCCCAAGCTCCGGAAAGCCCTGATCCCGACGTTTGAGCTAGGTTGCAAGCGGTCGCTGTTTTCGGACGACTGGCTCGCGTGCATGCAGCAGGAAAATGTGACGCTCGTCACCGACAAAATCGCTAGGATCACGCCTTCGTCTTTGGTGGCCAGATCCCCTGACGGCCGGGAGTCCCTGTTTGACGCTGACATCTTGCTTCTTGGAACTGGCTTCAAAACTACAGAGTTCCTGGACCCTATAGAGTTTTACGGGGTCAACGGCACTCGATTGAAGGACGTCTGGGCCTCAAAAGGTGGGCCGGAGGCGTACAAGGGGGTTTGTGTGGCAGGGTTTCCCAATTTGTTCCTGCTCTTTGGTCCCAACTCCAATTTGGGGCACCACAGCGTCATTCTAATGGTACGGAGTAATCGCCGTGAAACGATTTTTTGAAGCCTGCTAATCGAATAACGTGGATTCGTTATAGATTGAACACGCCATGAGCCTCACAACAAGACTTATGAGCTTCGTTTTCCCATTGTCGAAATCCGCAAGGCCCATCCCGTACGTCAACGTCACTGACAGTGCCCAGGATTCCTACAATCGAGAGATTCAAGCCTTGCTGGCCAAATCGACCTTTTCATCGCCTACTTGCACGAACTGGTACAGGATTGGCGACAAAGTCGTGAACAACTGGCCAAAAAGTGTTAACCAATACAGAAAAACTGTCAACGACTTGGCGATCGACGACTTTGAGCAGGTCAGTGAATTCTGTTGGGGGTGACAAATTGGACAGGCCGCCTCTAACTGCCGTCTTTGTGCTGTCCGCTTTGCGTTACAGTTCGGAGACGAGCCAAAGCGGACCTACCGCAAACAACAGCTCTCTGCGTTCGTTGAGAACTTTGGCCGAGTGGCAATTGTCACCGCCGCTGTTGTAGCCGCAGCGCGTTTCCTGCGTGTTTCACGCCCCTAACCTCAGCATCCGCGTGGTTTCTCTTCTCTGTCATATCTCTTCTCTCTCATATCTCCAGAAAGTTACAAAAAACTGAATAAACATAAGACCTCTTTATTCCTCCTTAGTGGTGATGGTGAGGATCTTTTTGGTACTTCAGCCCGCAGTAGCCTGCACGCGACGAGGAAAATAACAATAAATCAGCTCGCCGAAAACAATTCGAGTTTGATGCACGCCTGGGAAGCTCACCGCAAGCGATGGGAGAACCTTCGTCCTAAGGGAAAGCAAGACGTTAGAAAGTACAGTCTTTGACGGCGAAAAGTGGCCTCACCAAATTAATGTACACTTTGGGATGACCCAGAGCGCCTCCACCTGAAAATGTTTTTCATCGTCAATTCCGATTGTTTTTGCTGGAGCTCACGATCGACACTGACCTCCATCGCAGGCGACCTTCCGGCCTTTGACCAGGGTCGGCGGCAGTGCGTTGATAAACTCGATCGCGGCAGGCGGGTTGGGCTGTTTACGTTACGGATCCATCGAAATTACCGATCAGTCGAAGAGGGAACAAATACAATCATCCGTGCAAGTGATCACGAATCTACCTGGAAGTCAAAGTTCGTCTGCTCGAACCTGGGAAGAAAAAAAAAAAAAAAAAAAAGAGGCGCCAACAGATCAGTCTAGTCCAAGAAAACCAGCACTCCTTCCCGATCCCCGGTCTCGGCCGGATGCCGCCGAGGACCCGTGCTCCCCCCCCCCAAAAAAAAGCCAACAACAACGCGAAACCTTGGGCCAGTCATGGCGTCCTTGCGCAGCTGCTGGTGCTTGCTCCACGCGGCGGGGTGGTTTGGGGCCTGCGGCAGGGCGCTGGGCAAGGTGGGCAGGCCGGAGGCCGTCGTCGTCGTAGAGGCGGTGCTGGCGGCGGTGGCGGTCGCAGCAGCAGCAGCAGCAGCCGTAGCAGCCGCTACGTCGGCGGATTGGGTCGAGAGGAGGCGGCGGCGGCTGCCGATGATGGCGCCGCGCGATGCGCGCGATACTGCGGAGCTTGTCGACCGAAGCATCATTCGTGTTCCTCCAATTTTATGTATTTTCCTTCCTGGTCGCAGAGTGGGGTCAATTGCTGCAATCGAGTTTGATAATCACGTGACTCGGGACGTTTTTCAGGACAAACTCGCGCTCCTCATATGAAATTATGGCTAGGCGGAACGGCTTTTCGCGACCGCTTCACCCGCGCCAGCTGTTCCTCTACGTACACTTCCTGTTCGCCTCAGTCTTGCTTTTCGCAGTCTATCCCACCGCAGTGCTGCCCTACCTGCTGTCCAACGCCGCTGCCAACGGAGTGCTGGCCGTGTCCGGCTGCGCAGCGCTGTGCTTGGCCGTGTCCGCTGTTCTCCTTACGGCCAGCGACCCAAGGGACCCCGGGGCAGCTCCACAAGCAGTGCCAGGAGCGCAGGTGACTTCATTCCATCCGACTGCCGCGGAGTTGTAATCGAGCTCGAAGGCCGATGATTTGGAACGTTCAGCTTTACCGGAGCAGCATCTGCCTGATGCTTTCGGCAGCAGCCAGCAAAATCCGGACAACAAATTCTGCCTGATATGCCAGATTTTAGTGTAAATAACTATTCCTCAACTTCACTATTCCACTGACTGCCTCCCGCGGGAAAAACATTTATATCAAGGCATCAGTCATCGCTGCACTGCCGCTACTGCGATAAATGCGTTTCACGAATGGATCATCACTGCTTTTTCGTAAATAACTGCATAGGCAAGCGAAATTACAGGTCAAGCACAGAGGGAAAGTAGGCACCAATTGTAAACTTTATCCCACTTCCACACAACAGAACTTTCATCGCGACCCTTGTTGCGTTCCTCACATACATCGGAACTCACGCGGCGTTGTCGCTCTGTGGATTCGTAGGATCCTGGCTGCAGCCACCGTGCTGCACTTCAGGTCTCCTTCTTGTCTTCACTATGTATGGGCCATCGTCCCTCGAGTGACCTTCTATCCTAGGCATCATCAGTCGCACTGCATGCCGAGCGGTAACCGGACTATCTTTCATTGTCGAAATTCCGTTGTCTTTGTTTGCCATTGATCTAATACGACTGCATATTTTCCTCTGTGAGTGCCTTGTTGGATTGCATTGGCGTCCTTACTCATTAGAAGGAAAAAGACTTTAAGGGCATGACGACGCTTCAGTATTCTAAGCATTTGGCCCAAAAGGGCAAGTCCATCAAGTGGCTGCGATGGGTAACATTCATCAAGGCAAGGCTAGTTGGTAGCTAACATAGCCATTCTCTTCTGTAGAAAAAATCGAAACCCCCAGTAGCTCCCGACAAATGAATATAAATTAGTTACACTTGATACAGCTGATGAAAATGAATAACGCGCTAGCGAATCGATTGGTTTGATTTCTGTTGATAACGGAGATACGCTTCTCGAAGGTGGTCTGGAGTGAGAGCTCCTGTTTCACCCCAGTCTGACATCACTTCCAGTGCTGTGAATTTGGTTGGGAATGAGAGATCGTAGCCAGAGACTTCGCAGGCAAACCTACCGAGAGCAACAATTTCGCCCACAAATATTTTGGCGCTTCCGGCCACTGCAATACAGATTTTTGGAGAGGGATTCTGCATCCCTAAAATGTTCTGCAGGACCTGTGTTAAGGAGAAAATATTCATTGCTGGGCTTCGCCGAAAAGCCACGTTTCCTCAAGATACCTTTTTTATAACTCCTTTCGAAAGCTTCGATCGCCGTGAGGCTTCGAATCGATGCAGCTCATCTTGGGTGAAAGTTTCGATAAGTCCTCTGGGAACAACGAGGCAGATTTTCAGTTTAAGTTTGGTCACTCTGGAACGAAGCTGACACACCTCATTGCGTCTCGCTCTTCATCGGTTGGTGGCTGGATCACCAAATCGAGCTCCTCATCCTCGTCCCCATCGTCTTCCGGCTCTCCATCCTTTTTGTCGTCTTCCTCGTCCTCAGCAGCCTCCGGTCCCTCCTCCAGCTCAAGCAAAACACCCGAAAAGTCGTCGACGTCCCCCGGAGCAGGCGCATTCATCGCCAAGACGGGCGGGGCGGCTCGAATCTCCATCAATGCCGTTTGGGGAAGGATCGCGCCCAACGCGCTTGAAGGATCCACACCACCAGGAAACTGGCCCAAGGCTGCGTTGCCTCGGCCCCGACCGCGACCTCGCCCCCGACCTCGACCTCGGCCTCTCCCCGATGGAGTCATCAGACCGAACAACGCGGCATCCATCCCGTTCATTCCATGAGCCAAACCGGCACCGGCCCCCGAACTCGAGCCTCCCAAAGCGTTCGACGGCAACGCCATCATCAGCGGAGCGCCACCGCCCGCGTTCAACGGATTGAGCGCGCCGCCGGCTGCCGGTCCCGCAAAGCCAAGCGGCGACTGATGCTGCAGAGAACTAGCCGATGGTCCAGAAAGCGAGCCGGACGAGCTGGACGGCGTGCCAATCAAGCTGTACGGTGTGGCGGCGGCGGCGCCAGGGCCGCGGATGCTCGGGCCAACGGCAGGGCCCCCCGACCCAGCCACACCCGCACCAGCACCTCCTCCGCCAGCGGCTGCCGCAGCTGCTGCTGCCGCGGCAGCGGCGGCCGCACCTCCGCGGCCGCTGCCTCTGGGTCGTCCCCGCGTTCCCCTTGTGGCGGTGGGACCCGCTGTTCCTCTCGGTCGACGCGGGCCTCGGGAACCCCTTCCGCGCACGGGCCTGGGTGGGGGCGCCGAGGGATCCATGTCTTTTTCTCTCTTTTCTTTCTTCTTTCTTTCTTTCTTTCTTTCTTGTTTTTTTGCTTGTTTCCTCAACTCTCTCTCTCTCTCCCAGCGTTCCTCTGCGCGTCGGGTAAGCGAGGTCAGCAGCACGTCATGAAGCGGACGCAAAAGAGCGGCGGCTCCTCAGCGTTGAAGAAGGTAAAGGTGGCAAAGGGGGAAAAGGTGGCGAAGGTGGCAAACGGCAAGGATCGGAGTGTGGCCGCCGCTGCAAAGGCCGATGCAAGCAAGGTCGCCGCCGCAGAACCACACTTCACGACGGAGGACGCGAAGGCTACGAGTGAAAACGGGGAAGATAATGAAAACACCACCGACGAGCAGCCACCTCTGGAGGATCACGGAGCTCCAACAGGAGAGGAAACCGCCGTCGATGCTGGAGGCGCCGAGAGCCCCAACGAGATCAAGGACGGGGAAGGTGCCGACGGTGACAGCGGTGGCGAAGACGGGCAAGATGGTGGAGACAGTGACAGTGATGTTGGGTCAGACGACGGTGCTGAGGATATCGAAATGGAGGGCCTGGACGACGACGACGACGACGACGACGACGACGGCCACGACGCCGATGACACCCACGGGGGAAAGACAAAGCTGGGGTCGGCAATGGCACGAATTCTGTCGCAGAGCGATGGGAGAGTCGTTCAGGTGAATCCCTTCGGCAAATCTATCGTCGGCTTCTAACTGCATTGCAAACGTAGCGACCAATCCTTGCAAAACACAAGTCGATTGAACATCAGCTGGATGAAGAAAAGCTGGAGCTGCGAGCTCGGAAAGCGTTGGCCGCAGAGCGGAAGAAGCGAGACGACCTTGCTCGGGTTTTCCCGCAAATAGCGGCAAATGACTTTGAAAAAAGGCTGCGAAAGGTCGCGACTCGTGGAGGTGGGCTCAACTTCTTGCTAGTCTGCTGTACTGAAAACGCGTTCAGTGGTTAAACTGTTTAATGCGATTCGAACAACGCAAAAGTCTGTTGACGTTGTGAAGCAAGACGGCGTTCAAAAGAATGCAAGCAAAGGTAAAAACGATGTTTTGCGTGTTTGAGCGACTTGCTAAAAGATTGCACGCAGTTACGGGCGTAGCAAAGGGCAGCTTCCTTCAAATGATTCGCGAGTCTGGAGAGAAAGCAAACCCAAGCGGAGTCGATTCCCAATCAAAAGCAAAAGTCGGAGAATCCGGCGGTCCCACCAACGGAGGGGAGGCTACTGCCGCTGCTGCGGTAAAAGGAAGCGGCGGGAAGAGCGGCACGGCCTCGGAAGGCGTTGCATGGACAAGAGATGACTACCTAAATGAGGAGGCGACCGCCCTGCAGAAAAAGAGCGGAGCATGGGACTTAGACTCTGATTAACGCCTTAAATACAATAATTATTGGTTACATTGTATAATGTAGCATGCCCGTTGTTATTATTTGGCGCAGAAAGGAGAAGAAACCGTAGTTGATGCCACAGCAGCGGGGTGTGTTTACTGTGTTGACGAGAATTCGAAAAAAAAAAAGCGGAGGTGAGAAAAAGACACTCTGACGGACCCATCCGACCGACCGATCGTTGGAATCGTGGGGCGCCCGAGAACACCGCCACCCCCTCTGTCGACCTGCCCGCGCGAACGCACTGTCCCGCCCGCCCGCCCGCCCGCCCGCCAGCCACGCAGCCAGCCAGCGAGCGATCGAGCCCGACCCAGCCTGCGGGACTTCGGATCCGATCCTCATTTCCTTTTTGCTACAGCTGAAGTAGCTTATTTGGGTGCCAGAAGGGAAGGGACGGACAGCCACCTGTTCGCGAACCGGGTCGACCACGAACGGAAGAAGAAGAAGGATTGCCTCCGTTACTCGTGCTCTGATTGGAGGCTTCCAAATCGACCGTCCATTTCGAAAAAAAATGAGTGGTCTAAGCAGGCGTTGGTACGTGAGGTGTACTTGTTCGAGTGTCATTGATCGTCGACGGAAATAGGTCATGCGAGCCATGCCGAAGGAGGAAGTTGAAGTGCGACGGTTCCAGACCATCGTGCAGCCAGTGCTGCAAGAAAAACTTGGATTGTGTCTATCTTGGAACAAGAATGCGCATTGACGAGGAGTTGGAGGATAGGTATAAGGCTGAACTGGAACGCCTACGCCTCAAAAGGATGGCATTGATGACTCAAAAGTCGAACTTGTATTATCTCCCTGGTCAGTTTTGTCCATGAGCCTAGTTCACCAACCCACCTCATTCTTCCGCACCAGTCACACCGCCGAAACAGGATGTATTTGATTTTATGAAAGGAATGTCATTGAATTCGGAGCCGTTGAATTTGGAATTGGAGGCCCGCAACTTTCCAGTTCTTCGACCTGGCGCGCACGAGACCGAAGAGAGCATGCTGATCGACAGCTTTTTCGGCATAAAACCATCCCTATCAAGTTTCGTTCACAAAAGAACCTACTTACGGAATTATAAGACTCTCCCGTCGTTCTTGAGGTAAAGCAGTTCTGTCCGGAAACCGAAAGATAGGGTTTTAAAGGCCTCGAAGGCTTGCCGTTTGCGCAGCGGGAGCAACCATCCCTTTTGAAACCAATATGCCTCCCAGCGACGCCCAATGGTACATTGACCATAGCGTACGGCTTTTGAATCAAGGCCTTCATCGGCCTGGCATCGAATGCGTCCAAGCTCTACTCATTTTGGCCACCACAGCCTCCTGTAAGCGAGAAACCCATTCGCCAGTCGCCTCTTCATTTACCAATTGTTCCAACCTAGGTGCCGGAGAGAAGAAACAAGCGCTTCTAAATATGGATGCTGCCATCAATCTGGTACAACGCTCCTAAGCTGCGCGTTTTCCAACAATTTTCCTTGTAGGCATTAATATTGCGGTTGAATATTGACCCTGACAATGATCCGGATGTTGCCAACTTAAATTCGATCGAGAAAGAGACTCGCCGAAGATGCTGGTGGCAGTGTTTTGTGTTTGACCAAAGTAAGTTGCATCGCAACGAGCTTTGAAAACGTTAAGCTTGGCTGTTTCTGCAGTGATGACGGCGGTTTCTTACTCTGAGCCGATTTTGAAACGAGGAATGTCAACGGTGAAACCTCTTGCAAAAGAATCCTTGTGGATGAGCTCGAAGCCTCCAGAGTCGCTGCAAGCGGCATTCGAAGCACCACGCACCGCGAACGACAACGCTATGAACTGGCATATTCAACTGACTGAGATATACAGTAGAATTTTCCTTTGCGCAGGTCCCGCCACTGCTGACCCAGGTGACAAAGACCGGGAGGATATTTCGAACCAAGAACATCAACTCGAGCTGGAACTGAAAAGTCTCTGGAACAGGGTACCGAAATGCTATTGGCAATGCGACTCGAATGAGGGGTTGATAGAGGTGATGCATGACGATCCGGACCACTGGGGATTAATGATGGCTTTGTTTTTCGGTTTCCATGGCTGCATGTGTCTAATCATGCGGCGGAAAGCCATGCGATACCTCCGCGATCTTGCCTTGGGCTTATATCCTACACCGAATTCGTCGTCCACTCCTTTGCTTGACCAAGGACAACGTGAAAACGAGGCTGCGTTCGTCCAGTCTGTTGCTTCCGCCCGCGCAATGGCAGAACTCATTGCCTTGCTTGTTCGCTCAAACGCCTTCCTGCATCACATGCCGCACTTCACGATGTTCTTTTGTTTACAAGGCGCCATGACTCTACTGCTTATAGACGAAGCTGCGATCCCCGATGTTATGTCTGCTGCGCTAGCGGAGGCGCCTTGGCCGTTCCCTTGGATAGACATCAACGACGAGTCTTTAAAGCAGCATCAACAGGGCGGAATCTTCGCGGCCCAAAACGGCTCCTCGAGCGTCGATACCAAATCTCTGATTGAGGAGTACCTAAGCTTGCTAAAAATGATGAAATCGACACGGAAAGTGGCCAACGCCTTGTACTTGTTTATGATTAAAATTCAGAGCGGCGACTGGGCTTTTCTGAGCGAAGTCCACGAGAACCCGTCCATGCTCTTCGCCGGCACCGACAAAGCCGACGACGGTGCTGACACGCTCTTTGCCAACTCCGAGCGGGAGATGAAAATGTTGGACCGCAGCAGCATCGAGGACCTGAACGCAAAAGTGAGAGTTCTCTGGTCGCGGCGAATCGAGCTGTTTGGGCAGATTATTCGAAGATACATCAAGGACGTTCGCGAGGCGAAAGAAATCGGATTTTCATTGTCGCTCGTACCGGCTTTAGGCGAGGTAGAGCAGACTGCGAACAGCGGTCGACCCCCCCTGCTCCTCCCAGCGAGTGTGAGCGGTGCGCCGTCGGAAACCCCGTCACCGGCGGATCCTGCAGTCGGTATGATCGCTGAAAACTGGGCGGTTGTGTGGGGTCACCGCCCAGACGAAACGTCGTTTTCAAAGGGCGATCCAAACTTCAACTCGCTCGCGGCCCCCAACCAACCGATTGGTGGCAGTGTCGATCTTGCGGCTGGAGCGGTCGACGACGACACAATGATGTTGCTTAATTGGCTTGTCTCAGCCGATTCGTAGGAGTGCTTTGGACGCAATTGTTGCTCACTGGCGACACGGGGGGGTGTTTTGTAGCAAGCTGAATAAGTTATGAAGATAGCAATCTTGTTGCCTTGAGTAAGGCTGTGTTGCTTTGTGCGGCGTTTCAGCGTCCTTGCAGGATTTCCTTGCGGAACCCGTGCGCTTGCTCCACCTGGCCTTGCTTTCCTGCTGGTTCTTCTCAGCCGCACGCCGTCCTATTACCAAATTAAAGTGTGGGAAGCGCAGTCTGCGTTCAAAGCCTTGTTATCTTTTGTTCTTGTTTCAACCGCCCGCAGCACCACGGAAAAGCCCTTCCAGCGCAATCTTAGCAGAAAAAAGCGAGGTTCATTTACACAGTGGTCGTTTCTGAAAATTTTCCATCGAGGCTGCATGGGTGCGCCCCTCCCCAAGCTCAACCTCACGAGGTGCGTAACTTTTCTAAGCCTCTCCGCGCGCGTTGCCCACGCCTCTCGCGGCGAGGTCCTTGGCCCACTCGCGCAGGTCGACCTTCCTGACCTTTCCGGACGCCGTCTTTGGCAGGTCCGCGTCGACGCCGTCCTCGCCCAGCCACCACACCCAGTCCGGCGCGGACTGCGGCGACAGCTCCTCCTTGACGTGACGGCGCACGGCGGCGCGCGTCAGCCGCTTCCCGTCGGCGCCGTGCGCGCGGCCGACAAACACGCCGACGGCCTCGCCCATCCTGGCGTCGGGCACCGCGACGGCGGCGCTCTGCGCCACGCCGGGCAGCTCGTCGACGCAGTTCTCAATCATCACGGGGAACAGGTTCTCCCCGCCGCGGATGATCACGTCCTTGCACCGCCCAACCACCCGCAGGTACCCTTCCTCGTCCATCACCCCCATGTCCCCCGTCCGCATCCACACCACGCCCGGGTCCGCCGCGTGCTCCTGCAGCACCTCCCGCGTCCGAGCCGCGTCGCCCCAGTACCCTTGCATCACGACGTACCCCGCCGTGCAGATCTCCCCCGGCGTGCCGACCGGCAGCGGCGCGCCGACGGTGTGGTCGTCCGGGTCGACGATCTTGGCGTGGCAGTGCGGGTACACGCGCCCGACCGTCTCGCACCGCCGCGCGAGCGGCGCGTCCACGTCGCACCCAAACGTCACCGGCGACGTCTCGGTCATCCCGTACACCACCGTCTGCTCGCGGCTGCCAATGTCCGACGTGATCCGGTGCATCAGCTCGATCGGGACAGTGCTGCCGCTCGTCAGTCCCGTGCGAAGGCTGCTGAGGTCGAATTTTTCAAAGGGCTCCACACCCGCGGGCCACGCCGGGGCCGGGCTGCGCGTGTCTCCCCCGACAGCGGCTGTGGCGGCTGCCGATGCCGCCAGCGCCATGTCGTCGAGGACTTCGAGCTCTGCAATGAAGTGCGCGGGCACGCCGTGCAGCACTGTGCAGCGCTCCTCGTGCACTGAGCGCAGCACGCGGACTGGGTCGAATCCCTCGGCCGAGTACACGACGGCTGTTTTTTTTTTATTTTTTTTTTTTCCAAGGAAGGTGGGTTAGCCGTATTGAGTTTCAAAGTTCGAGGTGCTAACAAGATAAAGGAGAGAGATAGGAGAATCAACACCCACATGCGCCGTGTGACCAGGCCGCCAAGTTTCCGAGGGTTAGACCGAAGCAATCTGTTCCCACCGATTCGAGGTTATATTAACATATTGGGAGAAAGAATCGGGCCACAGGCAGGGTAACTCACGGAACAGCGGTGGAACATTGCAGAGAATATCCGAAGGGGTCAAGCGAAGCGTTCGGCCAATGGCGATGGCCTGGTGTGTGTGTGTGGTCGGTGTGTTGATGGAATAGGTCAGGAAAACAAGCAAGAGGGCGGCAAAGAGAGTAAAATAAAAAGCGAATGCAAACTCACATTATTGAGGAGGTTTCTCGAGGTCAGAGCAATTGCTTTCGGTCGACCTGATTCGTTTCGTTTCGTTGAACAGCCAAGAAGACGACAATGATAAACGACAAGTTGATAAAAGCAGCTTCGAAAAACCCCGAATCCCCGCGCTCACCAGTGGTCCCGCTGCTCAGCTGCAAGTTGATGACCTTGAGCGGGTCAATCTCGTCCCACGTGACGTGCTTCCTACCCGCCGCCGCCGCCACGCCCTCGGCCAGGACGTCGCGGTAGTCGGTCGCCTTGCCGTGGAGCGCAGCGAGCGCCTCGGCAAACGACAGGCCCTGGCGCGCCTGCACTGAGCTGCTTTCCCAGCGCGCGGGGCGCGCCGACAGGTTGTCGACGAGCACGATGGATCGGAGCGACGGCACGTTTTCGTCCTGCAACCGCTGGCGCAGGGGCGCCGACTTTGCCGACGACGGGGACGACGCGGCGAGGCTCGGCAGCATGGTGTTGAGGGCGCGGAGGTAGTCGCTGGAGCGCAGTCCAGGCACGACAAAGAGCACCTCGACGGCGACCTGGTTCAGCGCCTGCTGCAGCTCCTTTGTCGAGTAAGACGGGTTCAGCGTGATCAGGATGGCGCCGAGCTTGGCCGTCGCCCACTGCAGCGCGGCGTAGGCCGAGTTGTTCATCATCAGCACGCCCACCACGGTGCCCTGCCCGACACCCGCGGCGCGGAGGCCGGCCGCGAGCGCGGAAATGTGGGTGTCCATGTCGGCGTAGGTCCAGCGGAGACACGACGACGAGGAAGACGGGTGGCCGAGGAGACCGGAGACTGCGTGCTGCGCGGGGGGCTCGTGCTTGCAGACCAGCGCCGGTCGGTCGCCGTGCTGCTGCACGAGACTGTCCCAGAACGACGCCAGCGACTGCTCGGACAGCGGCTCATCGGTGGGGCCGGACACGCGGGAGAGGAGCTGGCCGGCGGCGTTTCGCGCGGTAGGATAGACGCGAAAGCCGCCGCCGGTTGCTCCGCCAAACGACGATGAGGATGACCAGAATGCGGCGGCGGCGGCTGTTCGGGATGCCTGATGCGGGTGGCGAGCGGCAGCAAGGCCGAAGCCAACAGCAGCGGTGGCTGCTGCTGCTGGTCTTGCAAGGAAAAGAGCGTTGGGATTTTTCAACGACGTCGATCGCGAGGTGGATGTCGACAACGTGCGAAGACGGGAAGCGGTGGTGGTGGTGGTGGTGGTGGTGGTGGTGGTGGTCTCGGCGGTTGTAAGGAAACCACCACCACCACCACCACCACCACGCAAGCGACGGGCGGTCAGCAGCAGTATCATCCTATCCTGTGGGCTGCTGCTGCTGCTGCTGCTGTTGCTGCTGTGTGCACGTGGTCTGAAGAAGAGGAGCAAGAAGAAGAAGAAGAAGAAGAAGAAGAAGAAGAAGAAGCAGGAGAGGGAGGTGCGGAAGCGGCTACTCGGACTGCGCGATAAGGAGTGAAGGTCCCCGATGACAAATGAGGAAGGAGGGGCAAAGATTGTTTTCATGTTCAGATGTTCAGGCGGACTGCGGAGGAATGTATTCACCCGTTGTTTATGTGTGTGTGTGTCTTCGAATACATATGGGGATCGATCGATCCGATCCCATCATCCATCACGTGCCGTCGTCGGGCCGCGAAAAACAAAAAACACAAAACAAGAAACAGCCTAAATAAAAAAAAAAAAGTGCCACCCGCAACACGTGACGAAACGCGAGTGTTGCCAGTTCCAACGCACAACCCAGTTTTTTCTTTTCTTTTCATGTGTTGTCCAGAACGACAGAGGGAGAGAGAGAGAGAGAGAAAAAAAAGGAAAGTCAAACTAATCATCGACATCGTCAAAGAACGACAGCCTCGCTTCTTCCGACTCGGCGTCCGAGGGCAGCTCCACGTCTTTCACTTCTTTCAAAAAGTGCCGCTCGATCGCGTTCTTGCATGCCTGGGCGCGACCGGAGAACGGAGGGAGGGGCGGTTTTTTTTCAGCGAGTACACCAGAGGCAGGGAAGGGGGGCGAAACGGTGGCGACGGTGAGGCGAGCGAAGAGACGGCGACGAGAACGACGAAACGATGAGAACTTTCTTGGTTCCGCACACGAGAAATTAAAAACACACACACACACACACACACACAAACCTTTGTTTCTGCCATGTTCAACGAGCTGCCGTACGCCTCGCCCACTTTATCAATTCCGCTGTACATGCCAACGACAAAGATTGGCGCGGTAGACAGCCGGCCAGTTTCCCGCAGCAACCGCGCGACCGGCCGAGGCCGTCCAAGCCGCTTGAATATGAGGGAAACGAGTAGCTTGGGGTTCACGAGCTTCAGGTGGGAGGAGAGGTCTACGGAGCGGGAGAGAATGTGCGCGCGAATAAAGGCGCGAGCGGCTGCGGGGCCCTTCAAATGCTTTTGGATTAGGAATGTTGTGTGCCTTCCCCCCAAAAAAGGAAGCTGGAGACCATTTACCTGCTCGTGGTGTACAGCCCCAATCAGCGACTGCACGACACGGCCGACGACGGCCGATTCTCCCGCCGATCCGTCGGCGTCGCCCGTGTTCTAGCGGCAGTTTGCGAGCGTCAGGTTTTTCCGGCCAGCGCGTTCCCACCATCCCTCACATGCTGCATCAAAATACACGTTCTCACCTTCCACCGCATGACGAATTGAACACCCAACGCGTTCCCCACCGACACTAGACTGAGAATACCCGTGTACGCCCCAACCGCGCTTGACAGCGCGTCCCCTGGAAGTGACGGATACTTCATGCTCAGATACTCGGTAACGTAGAAATCAACAAGTTTTTCGCCTGCAGGATAGCAAACCAAAGCATTAAAGAGAAAAGAAAAAAGGCAGTCCCATAGCGGGTTTGCTAATATGTCGAACAACCACGAGGTGGAGCACGATTAACGGACCTACGACGCAATACCGATCGCCGTAGACATCGCCCGACGATTTCCGGTACGACTTGTGCGTGAGCGCCTGCAGTAGGGTCGGAAGAGGAAGTGCCGACAGTCCGGCGCGAGCGGCGAAGGCAGAGAGCTGAGCTGTTTCTTCGGACGTCAACTTGACGGACCGAGGCGCCGCGGTCGATGAAAGTGTCGTCGCATTTTTCTTCGCGAGCCTCGTCGCCGACTTTGCTGCGGTGCTGGTGGAGTTTACTCTGACTGTGTCAAATAAGCAACGGAAAGGATTATGGCAATGATATCAGAAGATCGAGAGCAAAAAAAAATGCGGTCGATCATGTCGAATTGGGTGTGGTCAACGCACCGGCGTTGGTTTTTGGCGGAACGGGCCGGCAATGCGCGATCGTTGGCGCTATGGGTGCCAGAAAAGCTGGCCGTCTTGCAAAGGCAGTGGAGCATAACGCGTGACGATTACTGGCAGCGGCGATGGCTGTGAGCATAGTTGCGCGGACGCGATCGACGGCCTGCGGCATCTGCGTTGCTGGTCCAAGAGAGATCCCTCTTACTTCTCTTTCTGGGACAGACAAGGAAGGTCCGCCAATTTTGACAAGGCAAAACGCGCCACGTCAGTTTGCGCTCCCCGACACACCAACAGTTGCGATCGTCCTAAGTTGTAAAACCACGCTTTCCGGCACAAATAGAGTCTTACTAGACCAGCTGGTATGAAAGGGGAAACAAAGGATCCTAAATTCCATGGTTCTTTGTGGTGTCAACCCGCAAGGGTCAGCGTGGACATACAACGTTATACTATCAACCTGAGGTGACACTTATTTGAGTTCAGCCTTCTTCTCCGCCGCCAACGTGTCGACAATCTTGATGTTTTTGTCAGTAGCTGCTTGAATCTGGTGGTGGAAAAGATTGCGAGGAGCAACAAATCAGTTAGAGTTCGTCGGCAAAGGAGCCTTCTTATCCCTCTCGCACCTCGTCCTCATTTTTCCTTGTCTTGGTTTTCTTTGTCAGTTTGTGCCGAGCTGCAGAGCGCACTTCCCGAATGTGTGCTCGCGCCTTTTCGGCCAGGACCGAAATAGACTTTGAAAGCTGTTCTCGGTACTCTTGGTTGAACCTGCATTTGAGGAATCAACGGGAAAGAGGAGTTAATCCCGCGAATTGCCGATGAAGCAAGAGGGTGTTCAATCTACTTTGGGACTGGCACTTTCAGAATATTCTTTCCTGACTCGCGGACAGGGTTGAGTCCCAGTCCAGCGTCGCGTATGGCCTTGTCAGCCAGTTTAACGTGCTGTTGGCAACAGCGGGTTGATCATTAAAAAAACAGTTGTTACGAGCCGAATGGGCACACGCACGTCCTCGTCATGCAACGTCACAACCAGTGTTTGGCCGTCCTTCGCGCTAATCTGGCCAATTTCCTTCAAGGCAATGCTTGTTCCTTTGTGGCTGATAACAACGTTGTCCAACAATGCTGGGAGGGGTTTAGGCAGCACAACAAAGAGGTTTTCAGTACAACCGACGACGCTTATCACAACCACACGCACCAGGATTGGCCCGTCCTATTCGAAGTGCCCCGAGTTCCACCTTGAACCGCTCGACAACCCTGCTCATGGAGTCCGCAATCGGCCCGATCTCGAAAGAAGGCTCTTCCTCCTCTGCATCGTTGTCATCGTCGCGCGCATTCCCCTTCGACTTGCCTCCGGCTCCTTTGGAGCCTTTCTTGGACGCGTAGCCGCGACTCTGTGGGCGCTGGTGGTGGTCCACGGCCGCGGTTCCCAGTCGGTGCGGCAGTCCACAACAGCCGCTTGCTGAGAGCAGGTACTGGCGACGAGACTCGGCCGAGAGCGAGAAGCGCCGGACATGCCTCACCGCTGCTGCTGCTGCCGGTGCTGGGGGCGATGTCCTCGTGGGCTGCGGCGCAGCGGTAGCGGCGGCAGCGGCGGCAGCGGCGGCAGCGGCAGCGGCGGCGGTGGCGGTCGGAGAGGCACTGTTGAGTCCGCCGCGGAGGGGCGGCAGTCGAAGCTTGACGCCTCTGAGCAGCGCGCACGAGACCGACGGCGGTGGTGGCATTGTTGGGAACGAGTTCGTTCAGTGGTGTATGAAAGAGGTGAGGCCGTGGACGGGCGTGTGTGTGTGTGTGCGTGTGTGTGTATGGGTGTGGGACAAGGACCTGTCTGTGCGTTGTTCGTTCAGTCGGTGCGGCAGAAAAAGAAGAAAAAAAAAGAACAAGAAAAAAAATCAGAACAAAGAAAAAATGTCAAAGTTCCGTTTCGTCCGCGGCTTGCTCGACGACCCGGCCCGGCCCGTCTTCCCCACGAGCGCGCGCAACATCGCGATCATCGACACGCCCTCCGACTTCCACGACCGCATCGTCAGCGGCATCAGGACCGCAAAGCACCGCATCGTGCTCTCGTCGCTCTACCTGGGCACAGAGGACACGTCCGTGGTGCGTGCGTGAAGGAAGCACACAACCCCGCACGACCCACCACCTCCTATCCTTGTCGTTTGCGTTTGCGTCGCGCCTCCCACAACAAAAAACAAATAACTCACACACACGCACCCCCCTTCCTTTTCCGTCCCGCCCTCCCCCCAACCAAAAGGTCGACGCACTCCGGGAAACCCTCCGGAAAACGAGCCTCAGCGGTGGCGGCGATTGCGACGGCCCCCGCGTTCACATTCTCATCGACTACCTTCGTGGAACGAGGCAATCGGCGACGGGCGCCTCGTCCGCGACTGTGCTCGCCGATCTTGCGCGCGAGTTCCCCGGCCGCGTCCGCGTGTCGTTGTACCGCCTGCCAACGAGGAACCCCGTATGGAGGATCATGCCGCCGCGCTTCAACGAGGCGGCGGGGCTGATGCACATGAAGGCCTACGCGTTCGACGACTCCCTGATCATGTCTGGGTAAGCGTTTTGCTGCGCACCTTTCTTCGCGACCACCACCACCACCAAAAAAGTCTTACATGAATGGAACACGAAAAAACCCAGCGCCAACCTCAGCAAAGACTACTTTACCAACAGACAGGATAGATATATTTTGTTCAGCCAGTCCCCCGAGCTGGTGACGTACTACGAACAGCTAGCCGAGACCCTTGGCTCCCATTCCACCACAATCAACTCAAAGACAGGCGACCTTGAATTGCGCTCGCCATCTCGAAAAGATATCGCCAACTCGGTCAAGAGTTTTACGGCAGAATGGGCAGAGCGCTCGCGCCGCCAAACTGCAGCCACCGCCAGCGAACCGTCACAGTCAACCACCGCATCGCCGTCATCCTCAACGTTTGTCATCCCTCTAATACAAGCCGGGTCCCTCGGTATTCGAGAGGAGGAAGATTTTCTCCAGAATTTCATGAACGCCATCGCCCCGCACCCTTCAGTCAAAGTTGTGCTCAGCTCCGCCTACCTGAATTTCCCAAAACACTACATTGCTGGAATTCTTCGATCGAAAGCTCAGTTCTCTCTGGTTACGGCAAGTCCGAAGGTAGCTAGGCGATCCCCCGCAGCTCGTTCAACAAAATTTGTAACGTGAAACCATGTCCCAGGCAAACGGCTTTTACGGCTCAAAAGGCGTTTCTCGTCATATCCCCAGCGTCTACACTTTCATCGAGAAGAAACTATGGAAAGCTCTCGGTCAAACCGGAAGACGCGAAAGTGTTGACATTTTCGAGTACTGCAGGCCGGATTGGACTTATCACGTAAAGGGTGGGTTGACATTCGACTGAAGTGACTCGTCAGTAATGCTTTGTATTTTTGTGATTTTAGGGTTGTGGTATGCGGTCTCTGGCCATCCTCCGGAAATGACCATAATCGGGTCCTCCAACTTTGGGCAGCGGTCCCTTCGGAGAGATTTTGAATCCCAACTCATTCTGGTCACTTCTGATAACGATCTCCGCGAGCGACTCAGAAAGGTAAATCGCTATTTCCCCTTTGACCCCAAAATGTGTTGAAACAATTCGCACACTAGGACATTGAAAATGTGACAAAGTACTGCGAAAAGGTCAACGATAGCACTTTTGCCCATTCGGAACGACGAGTTCATCCTTTGGTTGCTTTGGGGACTAGACTGCTTAAGCATCTATTTTAATAAACCACAAGAAAGAAATGACCCAATAGCGCGTTATTGCTGTTCCCTGGGCTGGCCCGTCCCTGCATCAGAAACGCTCGTCCCCTTCCGCGACATCTTTCACATTGAGAACGTCAACTTGACCTCGTCCTTTCGTCTCCGCAGCGACGGTTTCAGTTAGACTTCTAAACTGGCCCGGGTCCACCAGACATATCTGAGCGTGGAACAAGGGAGGGGTCAGCTTCGCAAGATCCACAACCCGTTAGAAAAGGAACAGTACCAGTTCGTATTCATCCCCGAAATCCTCATCCTCCACCGAGTCAATGAGGCCCGCGATTTTCTCCTTGACTCGTTTTCCCTCCTTTCCAGGCAGGACTATCCGAAGCCGCATTTGCGCACGGGCTATCGGGATGATTTGCTTCTCCTGAAGCTGTTTGATCATGTCGAGAGCCTGCGGAAACGATTGGGTTGTCAACATACGGAGCAACTACTCATTGCCCCCTTCCCCTCCCCCGGAACAGCTGAAAACGAACCTGCTGCTTCGTGCTTCTATTCGGGTTGACTGAAAAGTGGAGATCGGCCATGGCTTTTTCGATCATGGTCACGGGGTAAGGTCGCTTCGTTTCGGGGTTGATGCACTTTTCCGCGATGGTTGTCGCCACATCTCTCACAACAGTTTCGATCTGCGCTGTTCTTTCCTTCTCTCCGACTTGCAGCTCGCCTTTCCGCAGTATCTATACAGAGATCGGGCGGGCGGCCCCCGGCACAGATCACTTTAGCATCAAATCGAAGAAGATGAGTGAAGTGAAACTCACTTCTAGGATGATCTTGTCCACATCCTCCGTTTTGAAGCATTTCAAAAGGTCCTCTTGAGAGGCGGTTTGCCCTTTGGAGACGTTCACGTAGACTGTGTGGGTCTGTAGCACGTTGTCTAAGTCTGTTTCGCTTTTAAGGCCCAAGATGATCAGACAGCGAGCGTTTGATTTGAAGGGGAGGTTGGGCGATCGTGCTACTAACATGTTGCTCCTCCACTCGATGACCTTGTTCTTGTAGCAGGCAAGCTCAAAGCGAATGCCGCCCTTCTTCAGGCGAACCACGGATACGTTGGTGAGGCGATGCTGGTTGGAGGGGGTGAAGACCCTTCTCGACATTTTTGCGATGCTTCTTTCTTTCTTTGTTCTGCAGTCTTGCCACTTGGAAGGAAAAAACAAAGAATGGGCAAGTTTCTGTGCCGGCGCCCGCGCCCCCCTCACTCGCTGGGCAAGCTCATCTATCTACCCCCAAAAGAGTGAACTCATCAGGCGGCGAATCAACCGAAACATACGAAGGGAGAGATTAGCTCTACTTGTGCATTGTAAATGAAAATGCAGTAATCACAATGCAAAAAACCGATAAAATGACGTTCCAAGCGACCTGAACGGACAACCCCGATCCAAGCTTTGCATGCAACAAAAAACACTTGACGGTTGGCCTGCCAAAGCACAACTTTTCTGGTTGCAAAGATGGTACGTCGGCTTAATCGACGAGCGTCCCCATCAAATGGTTCCCAAACAGAAAAAATCAACCAACCCCCCAGCAAAAACCACTTTTACGAGAATGCTCTTACAACCAAGAGAAATCTTCCTCATAGAGTCAGACGTTACAATCAGATCCAGCAACTCCCAGCTCACTGCATAATGCGAGTGTTCCAAGCGACATTTCTCCTCCATGATTGTGTTGCACTGTCCACGGCAATACACTCTGCTCATTCGAGGACTCTTACAGAGGCCGCAATAGGAACATCACTTTTAGGTAACGCCTCGCTGGCCTCAACAACCTTTTGTCAGAGAGGCCGAACAACTCTTGGAGCACTGAGTCGCAGCAGCTTCTCCAGAGACTTGAAAAGAGCCATATTGCAAATGGGCCATGTGCCGCTTGACAGACGAGGACAGCCTCCTTTTGCACCCCGCTGCGTCACACCGATACGGTCAAGCTTTGGGAGCAACATTAGCTGGAAATACAGCAGGAAACAATTGGTTGCTTCGTGAAGGCCATTAGCCCTCCTCCAGATTCGATCCTCCAGCTTCAGCCAATCAATCAGCCTTTCCGTCGCTAAGTGGTGAGGAGCTCTTTCTTCTCTTGGAGTCTTAACTCCCGTCCATCCATAAGAGCTCCTAAGCGAAAGTGCGTGAGTTGGTTTGACGACGCCGAACGATAATGACGCCTCACGTATGAGCTCCAAGTATCAAGTTACTGCTTTCGTTTCGCGTTGTTGTCAGTAGCCCGCAGCACGCGGTCTTCGCCAAAGAAGGGACTTCGAATTCCTGCATCTTAATTGTAAATCTACCCGAGGTGATTGACCTTGAGTTCCCATTTGTCACCCGTGTCGAACAGTTTTGAAGCATTGACCGTCACTGGAGTCAATGGTTCGAGATGATGAGTGCGTATCGGATGAGTTGATCAATCGCCCTACATTGCAGCATAGATTTCTTGCTTTTTTGAACATCAGATACATCTTCGAAGACGGCTCGCAAAAGGGTTTGACTCTGTGTTAAAGAATTGGCTTTTGAGCACAATAAGGGCAAGGTCGCAACCGACCACAATGAAGTGATGACAATGCTGCGCGATTCCATGCATTGATTGCTCCAGCGACGTGTCACGATCTCCGTGGGGCTGAAGATGCAGTGATTGGCTCAGATCGCCACGAGGTTATTCTTCTTATCCCGCACTCTGCCAATCTTCGTACCGGGGAGCCGGGGGCCGTCGACGGATCCAGACTGGGTGAAACCTTTGGAACACAAGCGCGTTGGCTCTCCGAAGCATCTCCCCTAGAAACTGTGGCGCAGCGGGCAACCGAGGGTCGATCTGGCAGTGAAAACCCTCACCTCCTTTCCGCGTGAACTTGTCAGAAATGGCAGACCAGCGAGAGCAGGAGCTCCTCGCAGCCCTCAAGTTGTACCCGAAGGCAAGCAGCTGTTACGCGTTTAGAACGCTGATCGAGACTAACTTCGAAAGGATTCATAAAGGGGACAGATCAGGAAACCATCCTGAAGCATTTCAAAAGTGAAGCGAAAGAGCTGCTCGGCTTGCTTAACAAACTGTATGCAAAGGTTGGGGCTCGACGAACTTCCAGCAATAGTCGGCATTCTAACGAGAGATGCGCTTCTCACACGAGTGCAGAACATTGTAGAATTCATCACAATTGGAACGAAGCTTTGCTTTCGAGCAGTCAATGAAGAAGAAGCAGAAAAGTAAACTCGTACGAAAAGTGCGATAGTCTCAACCTAAACACCAAACACAGGAAGGGCGGCCTCACAAATGACGAAAAGATTGTGTACGGATACATAAAGGGAGAAGGAAACAAAGGTGCGGTATACTAGCACTGTTAATCTACTTACTCGTTTCTAGGTATCTGGATAAAGGATATCAAGAGACGCTCGAACCTTCATCAGGATGCCGTGAATGACGCAATAAAGAACATGGAAAAGAAAGGGGTGATCAAGTGTGTGAAGTCCATCAAGGTTTGGCTCTCTTATGTGCAGGTTTCGAGGCCAGTGTTGACGAGAAGGTTCAATACGCCCCACAGAATCCAACGCGAAAGATTTACATGCTTTTTAACACCGTTCCCTCCGAAGAAATCACCGGTGGAGCTTGGTACACGGACAATGACATTGACGTAACGTTCATCAATGAACTGGCGAAAATCGTTATGAACTTCATTGAAAAAAAGGTGCGTTTTTGACGACCAAGCCATCCTGGCCGTGACGCTTTCTTCTTCTTCACCACTAGAGTTTCCCGTCAGACGGCAAAGAACAAAATTTGCTTTATTCTGCGGGATACCAAGGCTACGCTACCACAAGGGACGTGGCGAACTACTTGCGGCAGAACAAAATTGTGACTGTGGACCTCAGTATGGGGGAAATCCAAACTATAATCGACATGCTCAGATTCGAAGGCAAAATTCAGCGAATCCTGAAGGTGGGAGACAGCCGTCTGGGTCAAGCGGTTGCACGGGTGGAACGTCGCAAGCGAGCAGCAGCCGAAGCCGGCACTGACCGAAGACGGAAGCGAATTCGAGTGGAGTTGGGAAGCTCGGACCTCGAAGACGGAACCTCGTCGGAGCAGGATGACGACGAGGAGTACTTGGACTCTGGGGACCACGACGAGTGGAGCAAGTGGATGTACCAAGCCATTCGTGCAGTGGGCTCCAAGGGAAACAGCTTGACTGATGTTCCTTGCGGCACCTGCCCCGTCGTAGACTTCTGCAAGCCAGGCGGACCGGTCAACCCGGACAACTGCGTATACTACAACAAGTGGTTAGAATTCTAATACTCTGCATGGCAAGACAAAAAAAAAAAAAAAAAAAAAAAAAAAAAAAAAAAAAGCCCACAGAAGGGGATAAATTTTGATCTCTTCTTCTTTGTCTCTCATCGGCGGGATCCTGCGACGCCAACGAACGGAGGGGCTGGGCCAAGAAATCGACGGCTGCGATAAGACGGAAAGGAGGAGGACGAGGAGCGGGAGGCGAGAGGAGGAGGAGGAGGAGCAGAAGGAGGCGCGATAGGAGCCGGCTTCCGCTGCTTCAACACCCGTGGTCGAGGCCATGAGTACCGTCACAGTCCCATACGTCACGTCGGACGGGAAATGCCTGTACCTGGACGATCAGTCTCCGTGCGGCCCGCAGTACTATGGCTATCCCGTCGCCACCTCGGTTCAAGTCGCTAGCCTCGGTTTCAGCGATTACGCTTCTTTCGTCGCAAGGATGAACTCCTTTGTCAATGCGACGAACGTGGGATCGAGCTTTGCAAGCCAATACTCATGTCAGTCGACACCTTCGTATGATTTGCAGGAGGCTGTTTCTGCGATGCGATATCAGATGACGTATTACTGCGGGAACTACGTGTTGGCCACTCTCGCCAACAAACTGTGCGACCTCCTGCCCGTCGCCGGTACCACTCTCCACCCCTATGGCCCACTTATCTGCCAGCCGTCGTGCGACGCTGCCTCAAAATGGTACTCTGGAATTATCTTGAACTCGACAGTCTGCACCAACCAGACGATCACTGCATCGAAAGTCCAAAGCTTCGAAAAATCGTGCAACCAAACTGCTTCCTTTACCACAAACAACGACAACTTTTGCGTGACCGGCCTCACAGGATTGGTAGACGAACTTGACTTCTGTGGTAGGAACATGCTCTCATCGCTTTTTTTGCTCTGGATTCGGTTGCGATGTTGAGGTAACCGTGCGGTTTCCAGGTTACCGCTCCAAGGAGTTGGCTTTGAAGCACTGCCCCACCGAGACGGACACTTGCTGCAAAAACTTTTTGGCTGCTAATCCCACTTCTTCTTCGATAACGTCGAGTTCGACGTCGTCTTCCTTG
Source organism: Zopfochytrium polystomum (assembly GCA_025765615.1). Classification (NCBI taxonomy): domain Eukaryota; kingdom Fungi; phylum Chytridiomycota; class Chytridiomycetes; order Chytridiales; family Chytridiaceae; genus Zopfochytrium; species Zopfochytrium polystomum. Next base: position 165,098 of record JAIVFJ010000070.1, read on the forward strand.
CCATCGTCGAGCAGCCAAAATAATGCAGCTAGTGCGTCCAATTCCCCGGCTCCCACCACATCTAGTGGAGCGAACATTAGCGTCATTGCCCCCATTGTGGCGGGCGGCGTAGCTTTACTAATTGCGTGCGCGGTTGCAGCGTTTTTGGTGACGAAACGCCGTCGTTCTCAGCAGGAATCAAAGAATGCTCCGCTAAGTTACCCCCACCAAGACGGTCCATACTATAAGGGAAATCAGCTGAACGCTCCAGCTGCTGCATTTGGTGGCCCGAATGACAACAACCGCCACAATATGAATCTGAATACCGGCGGTTCAACCGACTATCGCGGCCCTACCAGTGCGCGGAGTGCCGGAAACAGCGGGTTCGGTCTCGTAAGTCATCAACCGAACAGTGGGATGAGCCCGGGTGGCGGACTCGGGTCTGGTTATTCAAACCAGGACCATTTGAACTTCGCACCGTACTCGGCGAACCAGATTCCCTCGGCATCATCGTACGCGTACCCATCAAACACTGCTCTTCCAGCTCCGGTCTCTGCCCCCCTCTCAGCCCACTCTCAGCGCAGCAATCAGTACAATCCGCCAACCCCCTCCCATCACCAGCCACAACAGCCATACCAGCCTCACCCGGGAATCATTCCGCTCGCATCCTCTTACGGCGCAGCGTCCTCCGCAGACGCCACCTTTGGCACCTCCGCCTCCAACTTTGGAAGCTCTGCGTCATCATACGGCGGCTTCAACAACCCGGTCGGCGTCAGCGGCCAGAGCTACGGCACCGGTACTGGCGCCGCACACCAAAACATACCCGCTGGCCCGGCGCCCTCCTACGAGGCTGTCGCGGCGTCCATGGCCAGCGGTCGACCGGCGGGCCGGCGGAGCTCGATCGAGAAACCGCCCATCCTCCTCTCCACCACCAGCACGCGCTCGCCCGGCACAACCGCGGCGCAAAACAACACCGCGTACCTCCCGCCCACCAGCGCCGACGCCGCAACCGCCGCCCCTGCGGCTGTCGCCGGGCCCCCCTCGGCCCACCTGCCGCCGTCGCCCGCCGTGAGCAACACCACCACGCCCTCCATCACGTCGTCGACCCAATCGTCCCCGCTCGTCATGCGCGTGCTGCACCCGTACACCCCGACGCTGGCCGACGAGTTGGAGCTCATCGTCGGCCAGGAGGTGGTCGTCTTGCGGGCGTTCGACGACGGATGGGGACTGGGGATGACACCTTACAACGGCGCGCAGGGGGCGTTCCCGCTCGTTTGCGTCACCAGCGGTGTCAGTTCGGCCAGCGAGAGCGGAAGCGTTGCCAGCGAGTCGTTGAGCAGTCTGGCACCTGAGGAGAGGGATAAGCACATGAGGCTGAGCGCAATGATACAGAGAGGTGCTGCCCGTAGTGGCAGTGTCAACAGATAAAGCGTAGATGGTCGTAAGGAAGGTTCTGGCTCATCCTTCCTCTTCGATGGATGTTCTTTTTCCTTTTTCCCGCCTTTTTTGTATTGGAGATTTCGCTTGTCGGCTTACCCAAACCTATTCCTACCAAACATCTTTCATTCTTCACTGTCCACAAGCGTGGTTCTTTGCACTTCTCCCCTCCTTTCTTTCCCCTTTTTTCTGTCCGCCTGTTTCTGTTTCTCTGCTTCTCTGTTTCTGTTCGACACCTCCCCACCCTGCCAGCTGCAGAAAAAATAGACTCTGGTTTGCGTGTATGTCTTTCGTTTTCATTGCAACATGTCTTGCTACTTTTGCGGCCGCACATCAGGCTTCAAACATGAAGCGAATAAGTCACGTTCTCCGGTGGATATTGCCTCCCTGCCAAACGCACAAGCGCGGACTCGCGACTCGCCGCACCGGACTGCTGCAAATTCTTCCACAACGGCTTCGAGCTCCCCAGCTTTTTTCTGGATTTCTTCCTCGGTCCTTTGCAGCGCCGCCGAAAACGTGAACGCGTCCGACTGCAGCGCGTGGATCTTCGTAATGGTGTCCATCATTTCGAACCTTCAATGGAAAGAAAAAAAGGACGAATGAGAAGGGTGAACCTCTCCCAAAGTCCTTGTCGATGTGATGGGAAACATACATATCCTCGATTTGGCACTGGTCCTCTGCAAGCACGGCCAAGCTCTTTACTGCAAGAGACAACTCGGCTATATCGTGGCGAATCCGGTCCCTCGCTTTCTTTAGTTCGCACAAACCATCCCACAATTGGAAGGCCGCGTTCTCCGCTTTGCGAAAGCAAAAGTCGGAATAGGCGTCGGCAAAGACAAACCGTTCGCAAAAGTTGGTCACTACAGCTCCCGCGAGTTTGATGCTGTCCGTCTGCACCAAGAGCTTTCAAGGGCGTTCTTAGAAGTTAATGCAGGAAAAAAAATAGAAAGAGGAAAAGGTTGTCCAAAGTATCAAACCTCGTTGTTCGCGGCCAGCATAATCCTTAGACTGCTGCCTTCGCAAACATCGACAACCGTCAGCTCTGCCGACGGTAGCCTCTTGATGCTGGACCTTCCAAACGGAAACACGGCCTCCAACCATTTGACAAACTGCCCCGACCATCGTTAAACCCCTTGACCCCGTGGTTTGGAACGAAAACCGGACGAACCTCTGCATGGGCCACGTTGCAGGGTATCCGAACGCTACCCGATGCCTCGTTGCTTCCTTCGAGTCGAGCTGCACACGTGGAAAACGCTGGAACATCAATGAAAGTCGAGGCTTTGAAACGCCGCTGCGCATGTGCTTGGAAAAGGACGAGTGTTATGCTAACTTTGTGCTTAACGTGCTTGGGTGGTCGGACAACAAGTTGGGCATGGCTAGATTTGGGTGACCTGCGATAAGGCACTTAGTCGATGTCACTCGAATCAATGGCATCACCCACATGACCCTAAAGAGCTCAGGGAATGCATCAATCTCGAAGAGGGCGGATTCGATCACGTTTTCTACATCCACTTCAACGGTAACCGTGTAGCCCGCGGCGCTCTCTGCGTCCAAATTGAACCTGCATCGGACTTGTGGTTGGCAAAGAGAAAGAGCTGGGTCCGCCGACAGACGCAAAGTCTCTGAAGCTGCCTGAAATGGCAAGGTTTAATCAATAAAATAGGGTTCTGCTGCAAAGCAAACATGTTTTCGCTTGAGAATCGACCACGACTCTTCGGCGAGACTTTCAGAATTGAGGCTTTTGATTCGAAGATTCAACTGCTCGACTGGGAATTCCCTCTCAGCAAGCAGTATTTGGAACCAGTGCACATGCCTTGCCCCGTGGCGAAAACTGCAAAGTAGTCAAGGCGGGGTCTTTCGTCCGCAGGATTGCACGGCCGTGAAAAGATGTGAGAGATGGCAGCATCGAACTTCGCGGCCCAAAGAATGGTTCCTTCCGACAGACTACGCAGGGTCAGTTTTCCCGAGGTCTGAGCTACCGCCACCAAGGGACCGATCTCAGAGCTGTTCAAATCTACACTGCAAAAATTGTTGGAGCGGATACTGTGCAGAGCGATGATCTCACCCTTTTATGAGAACAGCTTTATCATCCGATCTCTTCTTCCACAGTCTTTTGGAGCCAGAATAAACCCCAACAGAACCGTCCTCCAAAATAAAACTAAGAGCGTTTTGAGTATCGACATACTATAACGCCAGCCTACCCAAACGAGGAGTGGCTCAATCCCACTAGAAAAGCCGCCGGGGAATGCTCGAGAATCTCTCCTACGTAAGTTTCGTTTTCGAACCAGCGAACGAAAGAATCCTTCGTCCAAATAAGCGAAGTGGACAGCCAAAAGATACTTCAGCAACAATTGGATTGCGCAGCATGCAAGAAGAAAGACTGGTTCGTACTTTGCTTGCCACCAGCAGATTATTTTGAGGAGGCTTTTCAAAGGTACTTTCCGGAGGCTTGATCAAGGAGGCCACGGACAGAATAACTCCTCCTGAGAGAGTCCAGAAGGCTTCATTGCCTGCGACGTCGAACGCCTATTGCCCGTGCTCAAGTGTCAGCAACGCAGCAGTTTCATTTGGAATGAGGCTACTACTTGTAAGGAGAAGCCGGTGCCGACAAAGGCCATTGGAATGGAGGATCCGGGCAAAAGTGCTGACCACACGGCGCACACGGGATCCGCGAAATCTCGCACGAAGACGGCAGTCTTTTTATCCACGTCAAATCTAAAAAAAAGGTTACGGGTGCGTGCCAGTGAGACACGATTGATGAACCACGAGAGATGGAGGGAGGGGAAGGGGGGGTAAGCACCCACAGCGTCACCGAGCCTCGCGTTCCAATTAGGAGGAAGTCATTGTGCTCGTCGACGGGAAAGGCGCAAACCCCCACGACCGGCGGCATTACGGGAATCATCACATGAGGCTTGAGCGCGATCGGTGTCCCAGCGCGGATGTCGAGTGTGCGAACCGCTATGCGGCGGCCAGACCCTTGCAGCGCGACCCACTGGCCGGTGAGGGCTGTCGCGAAGACAAAACAGATTACCCACGAGGAATGATGGCGTGCAATGGGTTTGGGGGGATGAAGGGGCGAGCTAGCTATTGCTTTTCCCCACTCTCTCCCGCACGTACGAACCAGTTACCCCGACGCATACGCAGGATGGTCTTGTTCTGTCCGATTGCGGCTTCCGTGCTGCTCGCGGCGGCTCGTGCTGACCGCCAGCGCGGCTGTGCCGCCGTCGTGTGCCGCTGCTGCTGCCGCCCTCGCCTTCCAGCTGCGGGTGCGGCGGCAGTTCGCCCGGATGTCTCAGCATCCCTTTTCGCCTTTTTTTTTTTTTTTCGTAGTTACATTGATCTAACCACATTGGTTATGCTGCCGGGGACTACAAATGCAGTAGACTATAGTATGATACAAGGCCGTGGTTGTGCTCGCCTTTGGGACTGCCACGGCCAAGCTTTGCGCTCCACAGTGTATCTCACTTCGTAAATCACTCCTTCACTTACACACGTACACACACAATACACCAAAATTGAAGCCCAAAAGAACCCCTGAGTTTGCCCGGGATGAACTTGAATCATGAGTGTTTAACCCAAGCATCCCTGGGTCCAGAAGTGCTGCATTCAATCCAGAGAAAGTGGTTTTCGTGATCATTATATTCTTCTCATTAGAGTGGCAAAACGTGGTTCTCGCGGGGCGAACCTTGCGGCGTGAGGCATCCGATTCCGATCCGATGGCCTGGTCTCTGGGTTTGTGGGGTGTTGTGTGTTTGTGTGTGTGTGTGTGGGTGTGTGGGTGTGCGTCTGTGTGTTTGTCTTGGATCGGGGGTCGGAGAATGAAATGGAAATGCGTCCCTGCTGCGACTTTCTGATTCTTTCCTTGAATTCCCATCACCCGGCAACAGTCCTTCGCGCAGCGCGCCTGCCCGTTGCCCGCTGTTGCTCCTCGCTCTGCTGCCCTGCCCCTCTTTGGTTCTTTGCAATTACCATCCCCCTTCCGCATAATTCACGTCGTCTTCTGGTCGCTTGCAGCGGCCCCCTTCCCCACCACCCGCCCTCGCTTCCTCGTCATGCACGATAGTGCACTCAATCATTCAGGCAGTGCTGGCATGACCACGTACCTCTCCAAGACCTGGCTGAGCTCTTCTCCATCTTGCACACAAGCCGATCCAAAGCGCAGGCAGTCTCCGCCACTGCTGAAGCAGCAACAGTCCATCGCTGGTACCGCGTTCGACTCAGTATCGGCTGCGTTTCTACCCGCCGCTGCTCAGGGTGTGGATCTCACCTTCGGAATCCCCGAGGATGTCGACTTGGGGGAGCAAATACAGCAAGCGCTGGGAGCCCCCATGCCCCAGAGCACTGAATCCCCTGCTGGTGTCGAAAGCGCCGAGAAGAAAGTCACGTCAACCGCAACAAAAGTCGTACCGGCTTTTCTGAGCAAACTGTACAGGTGTGTGTGCGCAGTGCAGGCGCCAACACTATATTACAAACAAAGTGAATAAAAACTGATCGTACTAACATTTTTACTTTTCAAACTCGAAGCATTGTAAACGACAACTCGTCCAATTTGATCCGTTGGTCGAGCGACGGCCGTTCATTTATTATCGAGAATTGCGACGAGTTCGCAAAGGAGGTGCTGCCTCGCTTTTTCAAGCACAGCAACTTGTCCTCCTTCGTTCGTCAACTGAACATGTACGGCTTCCATAAGGTACTTCCGCCACCGAGTATTACAGCCACCGCCGATGCGGAGCCTCTCGTATGGGAGTTTGAAAACCCCCACTTCCAGCGCGACCAACCTGATTTGCTGTGCCTTGTTGTGCGAAAGAAAATGACGATTTCGAACGGAGATATGTGCGGAAAGCTTCTGCTCAAAGAGCTGGCAGCCATCAGGCGCCATCAATTAACGATAAGCGCCGACATGAAGCGGCTACAGCGAGAAAGCCAAATGCTTTGGACAGAGTTCTCGGGAATTCAAGAGCAACACCGGCGCCACCAGGAAACAGTTGAAAAAATTCTGCGGTTTCTCGCGTCAGTGTATTGGTCGCGGAAGAGGCAGTCAGCGAATCAATCACACTCTAGTGCAAAAAGGCAGAAGTTAGTGCAGAGCCGGTCTGACATCACACCAGCGGGAGGTCACGACTCGGCCCTTCACCTGCCGTCTGCAAGCTGCCGATCAGAAGCTAATTCAAAAACTTTGGCAAATGAAGCAAACTATGGGTACAACTGGAATAACTTCCTTCCCAGTGATAAAGCTACGTTTTCGGGTCAGTACCATCGTTCGTTTCTTAACTAGTGCAGACGTTGACGGCCAGATATCCCCGCCAGATTCTGAGCGACTGCTTTTAAAGGACGAGTTTGAAATAATGGGCTTGACGAATGAAGCACATTTGCCCGCCTCATCTTCGCTCAGCCGCCCAAAAGTCAATGGCACGGCCGTTGAGCCTTGCCCGGGTCACAGCGCGCCCCTGGCGTGTGACAACCTCAAGAAAATGCTGGCCATACGTGGCGAGGCGCCCGCGGTGACACAGTTCGACGACTATGATTTACTAGACGATCGGCTGGATGCGACTCTTTCCCTTCTTGGAATAGACCCGTCTTCACTTCGATGGAATGAGAATGACTTCGATTTCAAACAGGGACCGTCCACTTCAGCAGGAAAGGAGCAAAAGGGTCTGCCAAAGGATTCGATCGGAAGCTCCTCTTCCTCACGCGTAGAGCGTCCGGCTTGTGGTGAATCGTCCGCAACAAAACGGAGCCAACACCCATCCAGTGCTCCATCCCTCTTCGCGGCAACAAGCCAACCACAAAGCTTGAGCAACAACCTTTCACCAGCTTACCTAAACGAAGTCTTTGGTCTCCTATTCGAAATGCCGCCCCTGGCGGTTGATGCTTCATGTTCCAATTTATAAGTTATTGCCCCTACACCCTTGTTGTACGAGGAAAAACAGAGAAGGACTGGGAGGGACGAAGGGATACGGCAGAATTGTGCAATCAACAATAAATATTTAGCTGGAAAACCGCGCAGCAACCGCCCAATAATACTCAGGAGCCTGAAGGACAGTGAAAGTTGTTGCCTCTTACTAGCGAGGGCAGTGGTGGACAGAGGCTTGGGCTTGCCGCAATTTCATTTCAAGGCGCGGAGCGAATCCGTCGGCTCTATGACCTCACACTTGGAGTGGCAAGTGGAAACGAAAAAAACGCGGAAAGGTCACGCAGACACACCCACCCACACACACACCCACCTTCCTACACACACACACACACACACACACACGCATTACCCATTCATCACACGTCAGATGGCGTTCGTTGGCTCGACGATCTCGCTTATTTCAAAGTCGGACATAAGATACGTCGGCATCCTCCATTCCATCAACCAGCAGGAGTCCACAGTCGCTCTCCAGAATGGTAAGGGCATAGTCCTTCCGACGCCACCTGCTGTCGCTTGGGTGGCCCTCCAAGTGGGGAGGAGATCGTCCTACGCGAGCCCAGCAAATTGGACGTTTGTGTTGCGTGCGTGTGTGAGGGTGTGTGTGTGTGTGTGTGTGTGTGTGTGTGTGTGTGTGTGCATTCTGTTGGGTGTCTGGCTGGACGCTTCGTTGGGTGCAAATTCTCACCGTTACTTCACTTCAGTGAGGTCTTTCGGGACAGAAGGCCGACGCACTAGCCCCGCCGAAAGCATTCCCGCCTCTCAGCATGTCTTCGAGTACATTGTATTCCGCGGGTCAGATATTAAGGACCTCCAGGTCGTCAACGCCCCTCCCGCGCCGCAGATTCCTCAGCTACCGAATGACCCAGCCATCCTACAGGTAGCGACCTCGCCTCCAACTCCCGTTTCTTGAGGATCCTTGCATTGTCTTCTACAGTGAAACTGACTGTTTATTTTCCCTAGGCGCGTGGTGGTGCTCCCCAAGGGGGTAGCTGGAACATCCCCAGCAACCTTGGCGGACCTACCGCTTCCTCTGGCTGGGGCAATCCCACAACTGTGCCGGCGCCCGCACAAACCTTTTCAGAGGCCATCACTCAAGCCGGTGGGTCCCCGCAACGCCAGCAGCAGCGCAATCTGGTCCGTACTCCATGTTTTTCAAAATGCAGTTGGAATCGCCTAAAACAATACCCCAGAGCTACGAAAAGGAAAAGCCCGACGCATTGGCCTCAAAGATGGAGTCGCTGAGCTTGAACCAGCGCACTCAGCCGCCAAAGACTGCAACGGCGGAGGCCAAGCCGACCGCAACCTTGCTGGCGGCGAGACCGCCGCGAAAGCCTGACACCGACAGCGCAGCGGACTCGTCGACCAAGATCGGAACTGGTCGGCCTGAAGGTTTGCAGTTCGTGATTGTGCCACCCGTTGTCAACAACTCACAATTGCTCTTAGCGCAAGGTCAAGGGCAACGCCGGCCACAGCGCCAATACCACAGTGCGTACTATGAGCAGTCTGGGGATCGTGCGGTCACCCGTGGCGGCTATCGTGGTGGCGGCGGCCGCGTGGGCGGTCGCGGGGGCCGAGTCGGCAGGCCCATTACCGTTCCGAACTCGGATTATGATTTCGAGTCTGCGAACGCCAAGTTTGATAAAGCCGCAGCGGCGCTCGAACCCACGGAGAACGCACCCGGTGCAGACGAGCCGGTCGAATTCTACAACAAGAAGAAGTCATTTTTCGATGATATCTCTTGCGAGGCGAAGGATCGGGCCACCGGAGAAAGGTTTGGTTTCTTTTCTAGTCGCCGAGAGTGAGGTTTCTTTGACTGTTGCCCGCCAAATTCCTGTCAGGCGGAACTTGAGGCCTCACGAAGAGAGGAAACTCAACATTGAAACATTTGGGCAGCCTTCCATCGATGGATTCAGATCTGGTCCAGGCTATTCCACTGGGAACCGCCGCGGCGGCCGCGGCTTCAACCACAGCTACGGCGCTCGCAGCCAGAGAGTGGTCTAATTTCTGAAACCCCTTTTTGTAATTCTTGCAGCTTTCATTATCCTTTCTCATCGTATTACCTCTCAGATCTTTCGCCTTTTTTTTTGTTTTTTTGTTTTTTTTTTTTTGCCTCCCCACCTCTTCCCGCACAGCGTGAAAGTGGAGCTTAACCGACTGATGATATCATTTCCAAGACATTGCAACAATAAAGATATATTTACCTCACCAGTCCTCACTGGTTTTTTTAAGTTTGAAGGGCATACTTGTATCTGCCATATCAAAGCAATTTCGGCCTCGCTTCGTCCCAAGGTCCACGAATTTCGCTGCGATTGAAGGAGGATGAAGAAGGCGTCGGGAAAGAGATAAACGAGGGAGCGGCGAGGGCGTGACGATGGAAAGAAGGTCAGAAGAAGTCTTGCTCAGCGGGATCGGTTTCTGTTTGGGGTCAGCTGTCACGAAACTTACTTTTTGTACTTTTGCACAACGAGAAGCCAATACGGGCAGATCATCGTTATAAATGAAACGGAGGAAACGTACAGAACCACCGCCAACCGCGACACGGAAAAAAACAGTCCGGTAGATGCCGCCGTGAGCAGTATCGCCATCAAAACGTCGCTCGCGGGGGATATATTCTGCGCGTCCCACACACACACAACAGAAAAAAAAAAACAAGTTAGAAAGTAGTTTTGGCAGTTACTCCAGCAATAAGTCTTCGCGCGCTACAAACACACACACACACACACACACACACACACACACACACGCCCGGTGTCGCCCTACATCCTCTCGGGGAAAGGGAGTGGGGGGATTGTCGGCAGACGACTACCCTTAGCGCCCGCCTGAGAATAGGAAACAGCGCAAACACCTCGACGGCAAGCGACATGAAGCTGAAAACGTGCAGGGCCGTCGGCAGCCGCGACGCCAGCAGCACCGACGCAAACATGCTAGCGTTGATCGAGAAAGAGTCTGGGAACCTGGCTTCCCCGCGGGTGCAGCGTTAGGTTAAATAAAATAATGCGGATATACGCGAGACCCCAACGAGGGCAGGAACGGTGCACCAAAGCAGGGGAAGAGAAGAAAAAAAAAAAAGGGGAAAAAAAAAACTGACCTTATGCTCGTCACGAGCCTTGATCCATAGTCGTGAAATAGCAAATTGAGGATAAAGAGAATCGAGCTGAGCGCCCATATCGTGTCGCTGCTCGTGTCTTTGGTGAGGGTGTGAATGAGGGGCGTGAGCCCCAAGAGAAGAGTGAAGAGCAGCACGCCGCCTTTTGCGATTCGAACGCCTGGATTCAGAACGGGGCGGGCAGCACGGTTTTGATGGACGGGACGAGGGATAGAGAAAGAATTGGGACCGATCAGGGCCAGCTGCTGCGCTCGTCGCGGGTGGGGCCTTGTCGGGCGCGTTTTGCGTCGGGCTCTCACCTTCCATGACGCCGATCCGGCCCGGCCCGACGACGATCCAGACAGCGGCACCCAGCAGCGTCAGCGATGCGCTCCCAGCGACGAGCGATTGGGGATCGAGCGAGCCGACAAACAGCAGGACGAATATTCCAACGAAGAGGGCGACGGATGAGAGCTGCTGCGTGACGAGAGTCGAACCGATCACGACCTGCAGGTACGTAGGAGTTTTGACGTTGACTGGAGGGCACGTTTAGACGGAAGACTCTTCCGAGGGGGCAGTCAAGAAGGCCCAAGAGAGCGTCTCCCTCTCTTTGCCCCAGCGCTCTGATCGAACCATTGCTTCGAAGTTCCTGCAGGAAAGTGTCTGCGACGTAGTTGTCGGGAAAAGGCTGTCGAATGTACAGCTTTTTCTGGAAGCGGGGCATCTACGCATGTGTGTCAACAATTTGCAAATAATACCAATTCGTGCGAAGCTTCACTCCGCTTACTGCGCCTGCGACCTGAATCCAGGCTCGAAAATCTCTTGCCCAACAAAATCTATTCAATCCGCCTGGAATAGTGTAACCTGTCTTTATTGCCACGTCGATTCCTGCAAGCACTCGCACTCATAACGGCCCCATAGGGACCTCCCTTACTTCTCCTCAGGAGGGGGAGGGGGAGGAGAACCCGCCAAGCCGGCAGCCATCCTCGCCATCTCTGGGTTGCGCATAAGATTCTGGAGCTCCTCGGGATTGGACATCAAGTTTTGAGCCCTGAAATGTCGGATTAGTTAGGTGCGATCGTAGTCAGCGGGCGGCCGTACATTTGAGCAATGGCCGGGTTATTCAACATTTGGCTCATGGCGGGATTCGACATGAATTGAGAGGCTAGAAAACGATCTGTTAATGAAGGGACTCCGGTTGCGCCATTTCAACGACGTTCTGAGTGTGACCTACCCATGTTCATGAAAGCGGGGTTGCTAAGCATGGAGCCAAAATCCAAACCGCCAGCACCAGCACCAGCACCAGCACCGGAAGCCCCTCGGGAGGAGGTTGCCGCCTTGCCCGCACCGGATTCATCTAGTTTCTGCTTTGCGGTCACCAGGGACTGCTTCATGGATTGATTCCCCGGATCAAGGCGCAGGCCCCGCTCGTACGCGTCCACTGCATCCGCGAAGCTGCCCAGGCAGAAGTAGGCGTGGCTGTGGCATCCATCGCAGTTAGATGCTCATGAGCTTCTCCATTGATTGAGACTCACCCCATTCTGCTGTAAGCTTTGCTGAAGTCGGGATCTACTTCGATGGCTCTCTTCGCATCCTCAACAGCATTTGCATGGTCCCCGTCCTGGCTGTATGCTGCGGCTCTGACGAGATTCGTTGTCACATAAATCGCGCACGGACCGCCAAAAATTCACCTGTTTGAGTAGTAAACGGCATTCGAACCGTCGATTGCTATCGCTTCAGTGTATTTCTCGATGGCCTCTTTGTATTGCTGAGATCCCATGAGCTTGTTTCCGGCCGCTTTGAGGGCTTCAGCTTTCGCCTTAATGACTTCCGGCTGGAGGGTTCCAAAACAGCAATCAATCGCTCCATTAGTTTGCAACCCTCAACGATCACTCATTCACGGGGCTGTGGAACTTACAGATTCAGCTTCCTACAACGATCGGCGAGTGCGATTAGTACGAGCCCAGATCAGCAGGGCCACACGCTACCTTCTGAGACCCAGACATCCTCCTCTGGGTCTTCAGGAATACATCAAAAATCGTTGGCAGCGTAGCAGGCTTGACCGAAAGCTGGGTCGCGACAGAGTCATCGCTGAAGTCGAAGCCAAAGGCCTCGCCAATGCATTGAATCGCAACTGCACAAAGCACAATTGTTCCGGAAACGAGTAAGGCTGGCGTTGAACACAAAGCACCATCCCAAACAGGTGCAATGACGTTGGTGAACAGACCTTCAATGCCTTCTGCATCATCCTCCTTGATGGTTCCATTCTTAATGGACGACGATAAGAAATCACAGATCGCGTACGCCAGCTGCTGCTTCGAGTTGCTCATCGTTCTTGCAGGGTCGGTGGGAGGGCGGGTTGGAGTGGAAAATTTTGGAACCACTGGTTCAGAGAAGCTCTGTTTTCCCAACGTCATGATATGAATCCACGCTGATGGATACTTGCTCTCTGTATTTAATGACTCTACCCACCCACCCACCTCTCCCCAGACCGTGGCAATCAATGTCTGGATTGGTCGGGGAGTAAGCCGTCAATGTCATCAATCCAGTCCTCATCGTCTTGCCCCTTTAAAATCAATCCAGAGGCGGACGGCTTTCGCTGCGAATGAGCAGCTTAGACGACCAAAACTGTCTTTGTGAAGACGTTCCCAGCTCAAAATGCTTACCATAGAAGTTTTCGGCCTCCTCACATTTGGGTCTTTGTCGTATTTTGGTGTGGTGGGGGTGGTGGGGGTGGTGAAAAATAAGAAGGAAACGGCATTGGGCGTCCCCCTCACCTATTGTCTGCCGCTCATCGAACTCCACGGCTCGGTTCCGGCGGCTCGTATCCTCGTCGCCTGCACCAGTGCCAACGTCCGTGCTAGGTCCACTCGCCTCCCGCGCTTTCTCGGCCTTCGTCAGTTTCGCAACATAATCGTGGACTTCTTTCATTCCTAGGTCAGTGCAAATCCGTACGAGGAACCGTAAACCTGTGTGAAGCGAAAGTGCATTAGTGAAAAGAGTGGCCGCATTTTGACTAACATTCGACGTTGTCAGGGAATCTGGAATGAATTCTTCTGTATGTGTCGTATGCCTGCTGGTAGCTTCCGCAACGTCGATGGCAGCTTGCTATCATTAGCTGCCACTTGATTTCGTTGGGTTGTATCAACGCTGCGCGCTCGAAAAACTGCACCGCATGCTCATAAACCTCGCAGTCGACATAGTAGGCTCCAAGCCACGATATAACATCCATATTGGACGGGAAGTATCGATATGACTTGGCGCTTTGTTACAATGCATGTGCCGATCACGTTTTAGAAAAACTTACCTCCGAGTAGTGCTGAAATGCTTGGGATTTGTCGCCTTCCCTTACAAATGCATCGCCGAGCTTCGCAAGAATGCCAGGATCGGTCGGTACCACCGATATGAGGATATTGTACCATTCCATCGCCTGCTGAAGGTTGCCTTTCCGTCCGTACCTGGATTATTCGGGAATGGCACTCAATGTTGAATCCTCAGCGTCTGAACTAAACACCCACAAGTCGGCTATCTGGTAAATAACTTCGGCACTATTCCGAAGGATGGAGTGAAGCTTTTCGAACCACTGCAATCCATCTGGGTAAAGTCCAAGCTTCTTATTGACAAGTCCTGCGCGCAACTTTAGAGGCAAAGAGAGAGGCTTGGAGCTTACCCAAATTATACATGGCTTCTGTACACAATGCATCGACTCCAACTGCCTCTTGATAGTACTCCCTCGCTCTGTCGTACATGCCTGGAGACGTAGAAAGGGCTATCAATCGATGCAGGTTCCTTTGTGGACTCACCCTTCTGAAACAAGCAGTTTCCATAGTTCGTCAAGGCTTTTGCGTTGTAACGATCGGAGTTTATAGCCAGTTCCGCATACTTCTCGGCCTGCTTATACTCGCCCTCCAAGAAATAAAGGAATGAAAGATTTGTTGCAGCAGTCCCAACAAGCTTCTGATCTTGCTTCTCAAAAGATTTCAGGGTTTCAATCGCCTGTTGGCCGGAATTTCGAATGAGTGATATTGGGCGGCAAAGAGCAAGCAGGCTCGTTCTACGACCTTCGGGAAATTCTTCATCTTCAGATAGTGAATTGCTTTCGCAATTTCAAGCTCGCTTGCAATCTCAGGATGCGGCGAAGCGCGAATTGTCTCAATGACCCAGTCAAACCCTTGCGAAAAGTTTATATCGACGTTTGGGGCGACGAGTTTTGCTGCCAGGACCATGTACCGTTCGGCCGCTTTCCGCCTTTTCGTTTCATGCGGAGGTGTCTTGTTACCAAATGGCCGATCTTGCTCACGAAAGCCTACCTCTCCCGCCCAATAGCGCGAAGCTTGTCCTCGTTGAAAACTTCGTGGTCCTCGATTGGCTCGTCCGACGATGGTGGGCCAATATCATCGTTTTGTTCAACAGAGGGCGGGCGAATGGATACGAGTTTTTGTAACCCTTTGCGCATCCGGTCCCTGTCCCCCAACGCGAAGTAGCAAAGGACCAGATTGAATCCTATATCGACTTTAACAGTTATTCAAGAGGAACTTCAAGTGCACCTGTGTGATAGTCTGGATTTATTTCCATAATTGATTCGTAAGATGTTATGGCATCTTGAAACTGTCCCATTTTCACGAATGCATTTCCGATATTCTTCATTATTTTCAGTCTGCAGGGAGATGAGAGTAGTTCTTTCGTCACGTCTTGGTAATTACCTGATGTCTCTATTTGTATTTGGTATTTGATCCAACGCCATCCGATACATCTTTACGGCCTGCGAAACCTTTCCCATTTCAAAATAGATGTTTCCCATATTGACGCGTAAGCGACCTGACTGGTTGAAGAGCTTGTTTTTCACGATGACAGCGTAGGTGTCCAATGCTTCCTGATGCAGTTTGTTCGCGTGGTACTGGTTTGCCAGATTGAAAAGCACGCAGTATGTCAAGTCAAGGTTCACTTGGTCGCTCAGGCCGGCCTGTTCGCGCTGCTTTACGAGAAGGCGCTCACGTTTCCCTGCATCTTTCGCTTTTTGCAGCGAGGCTTTGTGATCTCCGTTCGCACCAAGAAGGATTGACTCCGTGATGAGGTCAGAGATCTTTTTCTCTGAAGCCTTCAGCTGGTCCTCCGGATGCGGTGACGGAGGCTTCTCCACAGCCGAGACGGTCCCTGCTTATGAAATGTGAAAAATCGTGGTGCTAGGTGTAGAAGGCGGAAGCAACCGAAAGTACCGGCTTGGTTGAAAGGGTCGAACGGCTGGCCTCCCGCCATTCCAGCTCGGCCCCTGCTTGAATAACCGGCCGCTCGGACGGATGTCATGGGTCGCGGTCCTCCGTCACCAGCACCGCCACTACTTGTCCCGGGCACACCATAACCGTAGGCGTTGTTCATCATCGCCGTGCCCATCCGGGCGGACGTGCGCGGTATGCCAGAGCCGAAACCACCCGCCGTACCAAGAGGTCGTCCGGCGGAGGTCCGATATCCCCCTGCATCGGACGCGGGCTGTACAGTGTCGATTTACTCATCCGCTTTGCAATGGAAGCCAGGTTCCTAATAACGGCGGCAAAATTGGCTTACCTTCTTGTCGAAATTGTACAGGTCATCGTCCGCGGATGGTTTCGAGCCGGCGTCAGGACCTGTTCGATAAGATCTATTGCCCGTTTCCAGAGGGGTGGGGGTTGTGGGCGTGTTGCAAGGTATCAAGATCGTTAAACCCGCAACCTCTTTCTCTCGCGGCCTGCAGGGTACTACCTGGCGGCGCCGAACATTGAAAACTCACGACAATTCACTCAATTTTTGAAACAACCGGTGCAAACCCTCTGCTCTGTTCTCACTCACACTCATTCTTGGACACCCACCCATACACATGCACATACATACATACACATGCACCACACGCACTCTCTCTCTCCCTCTCTCCCTCTCCGCCTCTCTACCTCTCTCTCTTTCTCTCTCTCTTTCTCTCTCTCCTTCTCTCGTACTACTCCACTTTCGCCATCCCCCACCAAGCAAGGCAGGCCTGTTCTTTTTCTTTTTTTTGTTTGTCTTCCAGGCTGCCTGGGTGGTTCGTTGTCTTCTTGGATTTGCCTCGCTTTTCTTCTTCGCTGGTGCCATTCGCACAGTTTTTTCTCAGTTGATCTCTTCCCACCAGCAGATCCCCCAACAGGTCCGGCTTCCCGTCCTCGACTTTCGGGTTGGGTCGCGTCCACATCCCATCCCATCCCATCCCATCCCATCCAATCCCATCCCGTCCCTCCCATTCCTCGATAGGTCAACCCTCCCAACCGCTGTAGCTCGAAGCATCACCCGTGCGGCGATGCTTTGGGCCGTTCTCATGTTTTTCGAATCTACCCCATCGTCAATCCACTAACTCGTGCCAAATCTCTTTCATTTCCGCCTTCCTCTGAATCCAGCCCACCAACCGATTTATCTAGCCAACCATGCCGCCCAAATTGTAGGAGGATTCTTCGTTTCTATTTGAATCTCACCAGTTTACTAACGTGATCTTTGCTCGTTTATGCAGCGAGTAAGCTTGCCCTTTTTTTGATTAGGTTTCCCTTTTCGAAAACTCACCAGACCTTTCTCCCCACGCTCAGCCCCAATGAGGTTAAGATCGGTGAGGATTGTTATTTCTGCGCCCCAATCCTTCAGCTGATCATGTCTTTCAGTCATGCTCCGCACCACTGGTGGTGAGGTGGCTGGTGGTTCCGCTCTTGCCCCGAAGATCGGTCCCCTCGGTTTGGTGAGTAGTTATCCAGGTTATCCAGTCTCTTTCTCCTGTACTAAGCGATCTGCAGTCGCCCAAGAAAGTCGGTGAAGACATTGCGAAGGCCACCCAGGACTGGAAGGGTCTCCGTATCACCGTCAAGCTTATTGTCCAGAACAGGCAGGCGGCCATCGAGGTTGTCCCCTCAGCATCTTCCCTCGTCATCAAGGCTTTGAAGGAGCCCCCCCGGGACAAGAAGAAGGAGAAGAACAGTTGAGTTGATATCCCCACCCTGTACCGCAGTAGTACTGACAGGACGTCCGCAGTCAAGCACAGCGGAAACCTGAGCCTGAAGGAGGTGATTGAGATCGCCCGCAAGATGCGCCCCAAGTCCATGGCGAAAGGTGAGAATCCAGTTTGGATTGCATTGGGTATATTCTAAACGTTGTTTGTAGAGCTTCGCGGGACCGTTAGGGAGATTCTCGGAACTTGCTTCTCGGTTGGTTGCACAGTCGATGGATCGAGCCCACAGGACATTAGCGAGAAAGTGGCGTCTGGGGTTCGTGTTGACTCTGTGTTGATCGAAGCTCTCCATTTCCTAACTTCCATCCGCGCAGGAAATCGAGATCCCTGAGAACTAAATATGTCGTCTCCGTGGAAGAAGGGGGGGTGAGACGGGTGGCGCCGTGTTGGGGGCGATGAGCGGTTTATGTGGTTTTTGTTTGTAACCATGTGTGTGCGAGCGAAGAACCAGAAATGATGAAGAAAACCATCACACGCGCCTTTGGTGGGCGCCTTTGCTGCTACAAACGAGAGCGTGCTTTCGGCCGCGTCTTGCATCTTGTGCGTATCGGCGCGGCGCGCGTTGAGATAGATGATATGATGCTTGTGTGTGTGTGTGTGTTGCGGTGTGTGTCACGTGCGCGTGCGCCGAAATGCGGGAACGCAAAAAAAAAAAGCAGGTGTTGGACGCAGCACCCTTTCTGGGGCTACCTCTGCAGTAATCCTCAAATGAGCAGCACTGGTGAATACACCGCGGTCCTACCCCTCGAAATATGGGGATCGGTGGTGTTCCATGCCGCGTACACACTGCAGGATTTGGCGAAATGGTCGCGCCTTTCGAAGCCAATCAGGCAGTACGTCTGGGACTCCACCAGTTTCAAAGCCCTCTTCATCAGGACTCGCTACGATCCATCGGTCGCAACCATCCACCTGGCTATGGCTCTTCCCGAGTTCGCGCAGATCCTCGACTCTCTCCTCGCCATGGGGTACCTGACGCCGCTGTCAGCCCCGTTTCTCATACAGTGGCTCCTTCAAAAACATCCACCTTTGGATCCTGCCGCCGAGGTTGCCTCACTCCTTCATCAAGGCTTCAGCGCAAATGAGACGGATGTGTACCTCGCGCTTCGCACGGACCAGAACCAAAGCTTCAAAGCGATAGTGGAGCGGGCGGGTCCGCTCATTCAAAATCAGCGCATGCTCGTGGGGAGCGCTTGCTTTTTCGGGAACTTGGAGGCCATAGAAATGTTGTCAGCAACTTTTAACCCGGACCACCCGAAGAGAGGACATATGCGCCTTGAGGTTGACTCCTTTCGGGACGACCCATTTCCGATCCTCCAGTATTGTGGCCCAGGCCTGGATGGTCGCCCGGTCGTGCCGCCTTTCGTCCAAGAGGGACGAATGGTTCCCTCCCCCGCCATGTTTAACTTTTTAACAATCGCCAAACTCGGCAACACCGCGCTGATTCGTTACCTTCACGAGCAGCATCTCCATTTTCCGTTGGATGCAATTGATGTTGATGGAGCTACCCTCCTCATGCGTTCTGCAGCATTTGGCTACCCTGACCTCTGCTCTTATCTCATATCCAGAGGGGCAGATTTGGAGGCTCCAGATATTGACGGGTGGACAGCTCTTTATCACGCAGTCCATGGTCCTCCGCGTGAGGAAAATGAAATCATCAAGTCACTGGAACAGCAGCGCCAAGGAAGACTTGAAGTCATCAGCGCACTGATTCATGCTGGTGCAGATCTTGACGCGTGGACTTTTTCCGGGTGGACCCCTCTCCATGAACTCTGCTTTCACGTAGGGACCGGATATGTGGACCTCGACTTCTTGTCACTAATGCTTGGAATGGAAGTCGATCCCGATGCTCCGTTCCCCCACCGCACACTCTACAGCCACACCTCGAATGAGGCGTTTGAGGTTTCCCGGTGGCGGCGGCGCCAAGGCCGTCCCGCCGGCCGCTGCGCCAACCCAAACGCGATCACCGAATTTGAGAGCGGGAGCTTATTTTACACCGCCGTGGGCGACAGCGGGGACCCGAGCGCGGGCCAGATGCTACTGGACGCCGGAGCCGACCCCGGGCTGCGCCTGAGCGCCGGCGCCTTGGCCCCAGAGACCCCGGCCTCGACGGCAATGCACCAGGCCGTGCGCAAAGGCCACGTCTGCGCGGTAAAGTTCCTGGTCGGGCGCCCGGGCGTCCCAGAGGACGACGCGCTGTTCCGGTCCGTCTTTGTCGCGGACGCTCACGGAAACACCCCGCTCCACGTTGCGCTGACGAGTCTGGGACGCTTCGATACCGACCTCTGGGCGAAGGAGATGGTGGCGGCCATGCTGCAACGCCCAGATGAAGTGCTTGCGACGAAAGCAAATCGCTCCGGGCTTTGCGCGATTGATTTGGCGCATCGCTTGCCACCAGATTTGGGTGTGGTGCTGCTGAAGGCAGGGGGCTTGACGGAGAAAGAAATACGTAGAAAGCTAACGACGTGGCACGAGGCCAGGGTTGGAGAAGAGAGTGGCGGACAGACAGATTGAGACCGACAGTGAATAGATTACGGAAATCGTTTGCTCAGCGACTTGCAACTTTCAGCCTTTCCTTTTTGTGGAGGAATTTTGTCGTGCTTGTTGAGCGCTACCTTGGACTCTTGAAATGTCCAAATTAACGGGCGCCAAATTCGGAATCTATTTTGGGAACTTTAATCCCACAGTAGGCGGCCATGCCATCGCGACCGCCATCCCCGGGGCAAAACAGGCGCGCCGACAGCAAAAGGTCGTCGTTCTACCACTACGTTCCACTGGGAACCACGTTTGCCTCAAAAATCAAAGGATCTAACGGATCTCTCAAAGTATCTTCGGTTGCGTGTCGTAAATTTCCCCTCAATTCGCGGAAACTAAAAATGTGGAAGAAATTAATCTCTCTTTGATTCGATACACGTAGCAATCGTTGGCACCAGATCGCAGCGGCTCCCTGGAGGACCAGATAGCAAGCACTTTACTGTCTAATCACTGCGCCCTTTTGAAAATGGTCTGCCAGACCACTCTTGTCGGAGAGACTGCGACGGTTGCGTCAAAGGGCATCCTCGCCATTTTGCGCAAAGAGAGGGGCAAGCAAGCCGCAGAAGCGTTTCTCCGCAGCCTTTTGAAGCTGCGGGCGGACGGATTCGGTGAGGGAGACTGCGTGACAATGACTCGCTCTGATACTGTTTGCTCGCTAGTCAGAAAGGCGCGGGATCTGAGCGACATTATTCGGGACAACAGGTGTGAATTTGCCAAATACGGTTCCGCTTCTCCCGTTTGATTGAACAAATGTGTATGACGCCACAAAAAAGCTTGCCCAGCATTCTCTTGAGCAATTTCGCCAAGCGAGAAGGACTGAAATACCTGAAGGAAACCCTTCGGATAGCTCTCAACAGCCTGTTGGACGACTTGGGCCAATGTGAAATTGATCCTCAGAAGCTGGAACGCGACTCACAGGAAGATATGCGCGATGCCAATGAGCGGAGGTTGATTCACTGCTGCCAGACGGTCCTATCCGCCATTCTGGAATCCCGCAATTCAATGCCTGCTTCCCTCCGGCGAACGTGCCATTTTTTGCACGACATTGTGGACTCCAAGGGCGAACCGCACCGGCTGTCTCCCGAAAAAGGCCGGGACGAAGGAGGGTCGGCCACTGACGACAGCTCGACGAACGGTTGGGGTTCGGAGGACTCTCCCGATTTCTCCACTTCGCAAAAAAGCCAGCGGCCCTCTTCGACAGTGCCTTCAGCGCGACATCAGTCGCTGCGACATAAAGGGGCCAAAGCGATGGAATTCGTTCTGATGCCCGGTGGACGCTCCCGCGTGTCGAATGAAACCCCTTCGTCTGTGTTGAAAGCCGCACGGCCCGAGCAGAGACCCATCACTATTTTCGACCCACGAGATGGCGCGGAGCAGTTCGGTGGAGGCCCTGTGCTCCCTGCTGTCCCCATATCGCTCACGGCCGCGTCTCCAATGCCGTCGCCGACCGCCTCTGAGAAAAGCTTGCTCCTCAGAGCCCGCTCCGTGTCGGCCGGCGTCCTGCAGTCCGACGCCAACAAAGGCCACCAAGCGCCGAGGCCCTTGGTTCGCACAAAGTCGAGCACAAAGTCCCTGCTGAGGGGACGAAGCTTGAGCGGTGCGAACCACCAAGACTTCCGCGCGGCCGCCCCGGCTACCGCCGCATCGCCGTCGAGACGCTCGCCGATACCGTCATCCCGGAACTCGGCCGCCTACCCGCCGGATTTGCTCGCCGCGAGCGACCACCAGAGCGCGCTCTCCGCCGCGTCTTTGCAGCACCAGCCGTCGAGCGCAGACGGACAAAGCGGCCGCACGAGCACGGCGACAAACTCTTCGTGCGCTGCCCCGTTCGGCGGCGCCGGCGTGATTGGGGGGGACGCGTCAAAGATATTTCGACTGTTTCAGGGCTGGCGCAAAAGCCAGCGTGCAAGCGCAAACAGCGCTGAGCAAGGCGGTGGCCTGCCCGGCGTGCGTCCTTTGGATGGAATCGACCTGTCGCACGAGAATGACGAGCGGGTGCCTCCCTCGACGCCTCGCCAAACCTCAACACTTTCTGCTGCGAGCTCCGATGCTGCCTCAAAGAATTCCGTCGAAGCGCCGTACTCGCTTCAGCACAACGGTGACGGCGCCTCGAAGCAAGCCACTCTTTTGAGTAGGGAGAGCCACCACCATCACCCCCATCACCTTCACGCTCACCACCATCATCACTTCCAGCATCAACATCACTCTGCGGCTCCCTTCATCATCGGACACCACGAGCGCCTCGTCGCACTCCATCCGACCGATGACAGCAGGTGTGGGGCTGGCTCTCCGTTCCCCGAAACCGCTTTTTCTTGTTTGGACAAGGACGTGCCGTGTTCTTCTCACTCAACCGCGACGCCGTCCATTGACGAAAGCGAAGAGCTTAACGCAAAGAGCGAGCCTTTACACTCGCCCTTGGCGCGAAGCACGCCGACAACAGCGACCGCACGGACTTCAGAGTCGGAATCAACGTCCCCACCGGTTGTCGAAACGAACAGTATTGCGACTACATCGGGAGCTGCAAAACGAGCCTCAGAGGCTGGGAGCGGTGTTGGCTCCATAACCGCGACGAGCAGAAGCAGTGGGACGCTGACGGTCGGAGAGAAGGTGGTCGGCTCGTTTCTCTTCCTGTGGTTCTTCGTTCCAGGTTAGTGACCCAGACGGCTGGAAACTCCTATGCACACGCTTAACACTTCATTCGTGATAACGAACGGTAACATAGGCGTTGTATCCCCTGATGTGATTGGGCTCCTACCAGCTCGTCTTTCTCCGCAAACGAGACGCGGCCTCGTCTTAACGGGCAAGATTCTGACAGCGCTTTGCAACGACATCGAGTTTGGGGACAAGGAAAAGTATCTTGTACCGCTGAACGGTTTCCTGAGGGAAAACCGATCGAAGCTCAAGGACTTTTTGAACTTTGCGAGTATTGAAGTTCCCGACATTGAACAGGTATGGGGGGTTTTGACGAGGAGCGGCCGCAAAAAGAGCTCGTGAAGGAAGTTCTCATCTGTTGCGCCTCGTTCACGGTCGGTTAAATAGGAATTCCACGACGGTGAGTCGGACTCGCTAAGTCCTCTCTCCGGCTCGAACCCAGTCATACACTCGAGCGTGTGTTCGTCAAAGTCCTCCTTGTCCGCGGCGTCCGCCGCGTCCGCCGCGTCGATGCCGTCCTCACCACGGGGAGGGCTCCGCAAGTCATCGTTCCTCAAGTCCAACTCCAGCCTCACGGCCGGAAGCGCGCTGGGCAGCCGGTCCCGCAACTCCAAACTCTCCACCAGCATGCCGTCGCTCACAACAACAACGACGAGCCCCGCAGCGGCCAACGATGACGACGAGGCGGGGACCGCCGATGGCGGCGGCCGCCTCAAGCACCGCCCGCTGTCGCTCCTCCTGTCGTCCCCCGCCGCCCCGAACCCGGTGCCCATCGGCGCCGCCCACCACCACCACCCGACCTCAGTCTCCGCCTCGACCTCGCTGGCAGCGAGCTCGGCCCCTTCCCGCTCCTCTGAAGTCATGTTCTCTCGCAGCGCGTCGCGGGCAGCGTCGGCGGCGGTGGCGGCCCCCGGGTCCCTGTCGCACAGGCAGCAGGGCGACGACGGCGGCAAAACCGCAGCCGCGCCGTCGGCTTTGACGATGCGGCACGGCGAGTCCGGGAGCCGCAACCTGCCGGGACCTATTTCGCCAGAGACGCTGGAGATTGAAGGGTTCTTTTCCCAGCTGGGGCGACTGTGCGAGAGCCTCGAGCGCGAGGTGGAGTCCAGCGCTGCTTCTTTGACCGAGGCCGACTTC
This sequence comes from Zopfochytrium polystomum, assembly GCA_025765615.1. NCBI lineage: Eukaryota > Fungi > Chytridiomycota > Chytridiomycetes > Chytridiales > Chytridiaceae > Zopfochytrium > Zopfochytrium polystomum. Next base: position 188,828 of record JAIVFJ010000070.1, read on the forward strand.
AACCTCCTGCTGTTCAACTTTTGTGAGATGAAGCGTCTGGTTGAGGGCAGTCGCTACGGCATCGGGAGGGAGAGGAAATCGGGGGTGGACGGCTTTGGACTGAGGAGGAAGATCTCTTTGCTCAACAAGGGCATATCGAAAATGCTGCAAGGAGGAGGGTAAGTTCAATTCAGCCGGATGAACACTGGAAAGGGCTGACGTGTTCACAACCCGAATTGTAACGCTTTCTTCACGTTGCTCAGGAAAGCGTCGCGTGAGTGCTCGACGGCTGACCTCACCGAGACGACGGCGGCTGGCGTCCCGTCGTCGTCCGCCGTAACGCTGGGTAAGCGGCTGTCCTTTGCGTTCTGGGGATTCATGCGGCTGACCGCCCTTGCGCGGGTCTCGCGCCAGTCTCCGCAGCAAAATGAGCGCCACATGCATTTAGAAACCAAATTCTTCAAACATTATGCCGAAGCTGCCGAGAGAATCTCACTCACAAACAAGCTTCCCAGCACACCCAACAACGGAGCCACGGCCACTCCCACCCACACAAACGCGCACGCACACACACACACACACACAAAACATCAGATGTCTCAAACACACATCGTATGTCTCAATCCAATAAAACAGTGTAGACCTGGAATGCAGGGAGATGGAAGAAAAACAGAAAGGAAAATGGGAGAAAAACAATCCGAAAAGGAAAAGCAACGGACATGGAGAGGGGGAATCGAAAAGGGGGCAAGTGCAGAAAGTAAAAAAGGCAGAGGTACAATAGGGCATTATCAACTCATGCGATTACTCCTTCCATCCGTCAGGCCGATTCTCCATTACTAGCCGGCCGACAGCTCAGAAGTCCCGCCTGTCGCGCCCACCAAAGCGCGGGGCGCCTCCTCGGCCGTCTTGCGGGCGTGGCTCAGACACGTTTACCTAAACATATTGGTGGTGGTAGTCGAAAGTGAAGTCAGTGATTCGAAGTGGTGTGTCCCCAGTGCAGTTGCACTAAGGTCGGACAGATGGAATGGGTCCGATTGGGCCGAGCCCTGCGTAATCTCCAGCGATGTTATAAGCCCCCCGCCCCCCCCCCCCCTCCCCCTAATCCATGCATGGACAACGTACCCGCAAGTCCCTCCCCTTGAACGAGAAGCCGTTCAGCTTCTCGGCGGCAACGTTCGCAGCGACCTCCTCCATCTCGACAAAGCCGAAGCCGCGGGAGCGGCCTGTCTCGCGGTCGGACATGACTCGCGACGACTTGACCTCGCCAAACTCGGAGAAGAGGGTGCCCAGGTCATCGGAGCGGACGGTCCACGCCAGGTTGCCGACAAAGAGCGTCTTGACGTCGTGGGCCGCCGGGGTCCGCGAGAAGGCGCGAGCGGGGGCCACGCAGCGGACGGCGGGGGCGACGGCGGCGGTGAGGAGCGAGCGGAAGGCGATCATTTTTCTTTTTCTGATGATATTAGTTGCCCGTCTGTTCGATTTTCTTTTGTGTTGTTGATGTTCCTTCCTTCCCCTCTTTTCTCTTTTCTTTCTTTCTTTCTTTTTTTCTTTCATTCTTTCGTTCTTTCTTTCTTTCTCTCGCTTTGCCTTTTCCTTGTCCTTCTTCCTTCGCTGATTGTCATAAAGACCACTCACTTCTCTCTGTCTGTCTCTCTCTCTCTTTCTCTGTCGCTCGCCTCTTCTCGGTGTTTGTCGTGCCGATCCTTTTTTTTTTCTTTTTTTTTTTTTTTTGGTGTGTGCGCGTGGGTCATCATCGCCCAACCCCGTCCCCAACCACCCACTTTCCACCCGGTGCAAACGCCACCGCGAGCACCTCGGTCATCCCCATCATCTGCCCTTCGCACCCGAGCGTGCCCCCGTTCGCCATGCGCTCCACAACCACAATCACATCCGGTGGTGACCTTTCCTCCTCCTCCTCGCCGCCGCCGCCGCCGCCGACGCCGCCGCGCTCCCCACCGAAGCAGTTCCCGTCTGCGTCCAGCCCCAGCCTCAACAGGTCCGTGCCACCGCCCGGAACGTCCAGGCCGCACGGCGCTCGCTGAGGGGGACGTGTCTGCTGGGCAGTCGACGTGGAGTATGACGCCGATCCTTCTGCGTTGGTCAGATCGAAGTCGTCGACGTCTTCCCCGCCGTCCGACGCATCCTGCACCTCCCAACCGTAACCGCCTTCTTCGTCCTCGTCCTCAAGTCCCGACGTGGCCTCGTCGTCGTCGTCGTCATCCTCGCTGCCAGCCTCATCTTCAGTGTCTTCACCAGTAGACTCGGCATCTACACTCACACGTCGTGATTCGCGCGGGCCGAGGCTGCCAATCCTTCGAGGTCGTCTTGGCCGGTAACTTTCTCGATCCGTTTGCAACGGCCGCCCACGTCCACTGGCCCTCGGATGGACCCGGCGCGTTCGCGTTCCTTCGCCGTCTCGTGGCTTCCACACGTTTCCGTCAAAGTCGAGAAGGTTTCGTGTCATTAGCCACCTCATCAATGGAATCTCCTCTGTTTCAACCTTGTAAGAAGCCGGCTCTGCACTATCAACCCCGTTGAAATGCAATCCCTGATCGCGCCGCAGGCTGTTGGGGGAGAACATGGCCGCTACTCGAAGAGCAGAATCCTGACCCTGCCCCGCGAGTCCACTGTGTTCCGGCTGTTTCGGCGGAGCGATCAATACTCGCCGCACACGCGCTTGTCGCGTCCACTCCAGGATCGCTGTCGTTTGTTCGTCGCTGGCGAGCCACTCGTCGTCGTCTCCTGATTCCGTGTCCTCGTCTAATCGGGTAAGAGAAGCGCTGTGGGCACTTGCGCCGAGCTCCAGTACCTCGGCATCGCATTCGTGGGTGTTTTGTGGGTTGTTTACGCTGTCATTAATTGGCAGAGCACCGTCGTCATAGCCTTCATGGTCCAACTCCCTGTCCATATTCTCCGCGCCTCCCTCAACGGCACCGACTGCGTTCCCAGAAATAGAGAAGTTTGCTGCAAATGGGGCGGAGCTCTCGCCGGGCGAAAAACTCTGAATGATCAAGCCAGAGCCTTGCAGTTGTCGAAAGTTTCCACTGCTCCAGCGTCGGGTAAGAGTCGCTTGGCGGTCCACGTGGCCGGCTGAACCTTCGCGTCGAATTTCAGACCGGACAATTGTTTCCATTATTCGGGGCCGAGTGGATGAATGACCCGCCGACACTTCGACCTGTCGTAGCTGACTGACGTCGTTGAATGAAGCTGCTCGAAAAACGCCAGTACCCGTTTGAATGTAGAGGTTTTTATCAATGAATGCAACCGCGGAGTTCACATACTGCCCGTTGGAAAGCCGAACCCTCGGTAGGGGGGATAGTTCTCCCGAGGCTCTAAACAAGGAATTTGCGCTTTGAGGTTCCTGCCCAAAATGGAAGGGGGGTTCGTCAAAAGAGAGCAAAGTTGGGGAATCCACTTCAGCTTGGTCTATCGTCAGCGAGTCGTGCTCCTCTTCGAAATCATCGTCTTCGGTGATGTCCCCGCCGGTCTCTTCCGTGCTGTCGCTGTCGGAGTAGTCATCCATGACGGCGGCATTAGAGAAACCCCGCCTGAACGTAGCATGGCGGTGGGTCAATAATCGACGAGAATTTGCGTGTGAGCCCGCTTCAGCAGAGTCATCTTCACAATCGCTCTCCCAGTAAAACATTGGAGCGTCTCGAAAGTCATGGGGCCGAAGGTTTAGTTCCTTCCCGTCATTTAAAGATGGAACGCCATCCGCAGAAAGAGTTCCCTCCACAATAAACTTGCACGGAAGGTACTCTCGAGAGCCGAGATCAAACTGAAGCATAAGTTCGCCGGCGGCTTGGGATATCGAGGCGCTTCCCACGGGGGGGTGGTCCTCACGCCAGCTTTCATCAGAAGAACGACGGGAATACGTCGTTCCCGGATCGTCATCGTCCGAGCGATCCGCATTGCTGGTGGGGTGGCGATGAGCCTCAAAACCAGCTGCGCTAGCGCCGAGCGAAGAGCGATCACTGCTGAAGGACCGCGGGTTTCTGCGCGCTTGAGGAGGGTCGGTCCCGAACACGTCGCTGGAGTTGCGCAAAGTGGTTGCAGGTGACGGAGGCTGTGCCACCAACGGCGGGGGGGCCGTGGCCAACCATGATGGCCCAATGTTGCCTCTGGCGGGGGCCGCCAGCAGTGGCCTTTGTGGCGCGGGCGGCGGCGGCGGCGGCAGCGGCGGCAGTCGTGATACGTTGTTGACGGGGGTTTGCGACGGGAACGGACCCGGCGCACCAGACGACGACCGACGCTGGAGGCGCTGGTGCATGTTTGTGGGCTGGCGGACGAGAGAGGTGCTTTCCGCGTGATCTTTTTGTTATTTCCCCTTGTCTCTCTCTCTCTTAGTCTCTCTCCGCTTTGTCTGTCTGTCTCCCTCCTGTCTCCGTTCTTTCGTTCGTCATGTGGCGGGAGAGAGTTGGGTGTGCGGTGTGTGTGGGTGGGTCCATCCATCCACCACCCACCCTGGCTCTCGATCAAATAAAATCATCGCCGATCACAGCAGACAGACAGACAGACAGACACAGATCGAGACTTGTCACGACTTGTCACGACTTGTCAGCAATCAGCGTTCCCGTCGCCGCCGCCGTTCCTTCTCCTGGGCAGCCAGGCCAGAATGCTTGAAGGGCGCGGTCGCCTCCAAGTCCTCCTCACACTGCCAGCTCGAGCCGTCGCGTCTTTGGCAGAGCTTCCGCCCAAGTCGCTCTTTTGCCGGAAATGCAGCTTCCTCACGGCCTCGCTCCCACGTTCTGCCCCTGCAAGGCCGACAGCGTCGTCCACCAAAACGTCCTTCATTTCCAGTTCATCACCCGCACCAGCAACCGCGCCAGTTGATCGCGCGCACCGCCGTCTAAACCATCGATCTCGGACTTTTTCTAGCCTTGCGCCAGGGGAATCGGAACGATTGCTAAAAACCGCAACGCAGCATCCTTCTCATTACGATTTCCGCTCCGTTGAAAACAAATGGATCGACCAATGGCGACAAGGCGGACTAACAAATCGTGACGACGCCGCGAAATCGAAAAGCCGCTACGTGCTCTGCATGTTTCCTTACCCGTCGGGGAATCTGCACATGGGTCATCTACGCGTTTATACTATAGGGGATGTGCTTGCTCGCTTTGAAAGGATGAGGGCTGACGACGGTGAGTCTCAGACAAGAAACGAGACCTTTCAAGGGCGCGAATGAAACTCACGGCATTCATCTCAGACACTGTTGTTATTAATCCCATGGGATGGGACGCGTTCGGGCTACCAGCCGAAAATGCTGCCATAGACAGAGGAGTAGATGCGGAGTCTTGGACGCGCTCAAATATAGCCTCAATGCGTGAACAGCTAATAGCAATGGGTACATCCTTTGATTGGGAAAGGGTGAGCCATGCTCACTATTATGTGTGTGTCCTCCTGCGTTTCTGATCACCATTTAAGGAGGTGACCACCTGTGATCCCGAATATTACAAATGGACACAATATCTGTTCCTGAAACTCTACAAGGCTGGATTGGTTTACCGCGCCGCCTCTGTTGTTAATTGGGATCCGGTAGACAAAACAGTACTAGCAAACGAACAGGTACGCGAATTGTATCACGTATCGTTTTAGTCATACCTCTTCAGGTAGACGCAGCTGGACGGGCGGAGAGGTCTGGGGCGTTTGTTGAAAAGCGGAAGTTGGAACAGTGGTTTGTGAAAATTACGGATTATGCTGAGGTGAGCAATTGAGTTCTAACTGCATCCCTGACTGTTTGACCAGGACCTCCTCGCCGACTTGGATTTGCTTGACTGGCCGGATAATGTGAAACATTCTCAAGTTAAATGGATAGGAAAGACTGAGGGTGTGGAGTTCTCGTCTCATGTATTGTTGAAGGTAACTGCTACAGGAGGAACGAAGCTCAGGAACCCACACGCCGCGACTATTTGACAGACAAAAAAGAATTCCAAATCCACGGCAGTCTCGAAAGTGACTATATTTTCGGACCAAGAAACTCTTGAGAACGCAACTTTCGTTGCCTTATCGGCAGACCACCCAATATTGATTGATTTGTACGTAATTCTTTGTTACATCGCTTCCACTAATAGGTCAAAAGAGAAGACCGTAACGTTATCATCAGAAATGATAAACGGCAAAAGATGCTAACACCTCGACTGTCACCATTCAAGAAAAACATGATGGGTATGTAGTCGTCGAGCAACTCTGGTCCTGATGGACGTCTAGGCTATGGAACCGGTCTCAAGATTTTAAACCCCGTCACCGGCAAGTTCGTTCCTGTGTTCGTGGCTGGTTTTGTTACGGAGGACGTCCCGCTCGGTGCCATATTTGCGGCTCCAAAATTGGATAAGAACAGCGAATTTTTTGCAAAGCGCCACAATATACCAATGGAGCCGATAGAGCCAACGAAAGTATTGGATCCTCCAACTTTCCGCCCTGCGTTAAAGGTATGGCGAAGCACATAAGGAACTGTACATGTTGACCTCCATTTACATCCATTGCTCATTCTCGTTAATAGTATCGACTGCGAGACTGGCTGATAAGTAGGCAAAGGTATTGGGGAGCTCCCGTTCCCATTATCCATTGTTCGTCGTGCGGGGTATGATGAACTTTTGGAATGGAGCCCTGAAATAATTTTTGACTTAATAGCCAGTCCCAGTTCCTGAAGAGGAGCTGCCCGTGGTGCTTCCAAAGTCCGTTAAGCTGACAGGGCGTGGAGACTCGCCTTTGAATGCGGAGGAGTGGGTGAAGACAACATGCCCATCGTGAGACCTTGTATTTTGTTTTGACCATTGGATTTTGGACTAATCTTTCTCTACGCACTGAATTCGCGGTAGCTGCAAAAAGGAAGCTCGCCGAGATACCGACACGATGGACACATTTGTGGACTCTTCGTGGTACTGGCTGCGATATTTGGACGCAAAGAATGACAAGAGGTTGAACACCCGTTGCTTTCTTCCTTCTTTCGGTCGCACTGATTCGTTCGTTTGCATGAACACAGCATATGCGAAAGTTCAAAATCCGCTGAGAGGGTTCCTGTCGATGTCTACGTGGGAGGCGTGGAACACTCCATCCTTCACCTTCTCTATGCGAGATTCATTGGCAAATTCCTGTTGCGATCAGGCATCGTTCAGGGAAAGCGTTTTGAGGAAGCCAAAGGAGAGCCCTTCAGATCTTTACTAGCGCAAGGAATGGTCTTAGGCCGAACTCTCAGATGCCCAGACTCTCAGCGCTACCTCAAGCCCGAGGAACTCGACCTCACAGGTGCCACTTCTGACTCCAGGCCTTTTCCGCGCTAATAATTCACACGAAACAGACCCAGACAACCCGAAAATGAAAGCCACCGGACAGTCTCCGGTCGTTTCCTTCGAAAAGATGAGCAAGTCGAAATTCAATGGAGTTGAGCCATCGGTGTGTTCGACTTTTACGAATGGTTGCCTCTAAACATTGAAATTTGGCATCTGTTAGGAAGTATTGCAAAAGCATGGCGTTGACGCTACGAGGCTCTATATTCTTTACAAAGCGGCCCCAACGGACCAGTTGAGCTGGGATGAAGCCGGCATTGTTGGAATGGGGCGATGGCTGCAGCGGTGTTGGCGGCTGGTGAAAGAGATTGCGGAAGACAGTCGAAGCGAGTCAGAAAAAGTGGATGAGCGAGCAAGCTTAGAGTTGCGGGCTTACGTCAGCTCCACCGTGAAGGAGGTTTGCAAATGAATGCTGAGACGGGCAACCTTCCTAACGTACCTCCAGGTAACAGCGGCCGTCTCTCAAACTCGTGGCTTCCACGTCGCCATTGCCTCTCTCATCAAGCTTACCTCATTCATCGAATCTGTGGAGCGAAACAGCGTTTCCGTCGAAAATCTGCGGTTCGCGGTTGAGACCCTTATAAAGATGATGGGTCCATTTGCTCCGTGCGCCTCCAGCGAGATGTGGCAGATTATTTCAAAGAACGAATCAGCAATGGTGATTGAAGGAAAATGGCCCGTGCCCGAAGAGGTCATCTTTCAGAGGGATATCCAGACATGCGTTGTGACGGTGTGTATATGAGAACTATTCAAGGAAGCCAATCCATCGCTAACGCATTCTTTATTGTATGGCTTCCTGCGGCAGATAAATGGCAAGATGCGCGGCACCATTGAAGTGCCTCTGGGAGCTGAGAAGGACGTGGCACTTCTTGAAGCAATTGTGCGCGAACCGAGGAACGAGGTTGGACGCTGGCTCCTTCACCCCGAGACGGGCAAACCACTGGAGGTTCGGCGCGCGATCGTGAAGAAGGGTCAAAACTCTGTTCTCGTGAACTTTGTGGTGTGACGCATTAAACATATATTTGATTGGCATCAGAAAGAAAGAAATGGGGCGGACAAGGCCCAAGGGAGGAAATGGCGCAGAAGCAAATGCGTCGCCGTCTTCCGGTGTCGGCGTCGCAGGGCGAACCGCCTGGCACAACGTTGCGCTTCTGACAGCAGCCTTCTGCTTGGCGCATTCGATCATCCTCGCGACTCTCGCCTTTCTTGCTGATCTTCCCGTCCAGGACGGATCGGATTCGCTGGGCTCCCGCGAGTTCCTCTCGGGCCAATCTCCGCTAGATAATCAGCAGCAGCAGCAGCAGCGGTCACCCGTCGAAATCCTTGGCACTCCCTCTATTCTAATCCATTCAACGCGATCCTCCATCACCTTGCCCTTGTGCGTGGACCTTCTCCTGTCGCTGATCACCGCGACGTCGTCCTGCCTTGCCGCCAGCCCAAAATGGTATCCCGTCGTCGCCGTCGCCCCGTCATGGCTGCCCATCGCGCACATGCTTGCCGCTGTCGCGCTCGTCGTCTCGCTCGGAGTCGCAGGCGAAGGCGTTGCCGCGTCCCGCGCTATCGTCTACTTTGTTGCTGCGGCGCTTTGGTGGGGAAACTCCGAGGCGGCGTCAAAGAGGGCGTCCGCGGCGCGTCCTGCGGTCTCGCTGGCCGTTCAATGGCTGGTCGTTGCGCCGGTGCTCGCCACCAGCTTCGTCGCAGCCGTGCTCATGGTCTCCAACGGCGCCCAGAGGGCGCTCTGGCTCTTCCACGACCCACCCCCTGGCATTCTTGTCAGCGTCCGTAACGGCGCCCACCGAGTCCACCTACGCTGCCAGGGGGGCGGCGGCAGCAGCGGGAGTCGCGGGCCGCCAAACCCCACGGTCGTGTTCGAGAGCGATGTCCTCGAGTCAGCCCGAGACCAGTGGGACCCCGTCGCCAGCGCCCTGGCCAACTCCACCCTGCGGGCCTGCTGGTACGACCGTCCGGGCTACGGCTGGTCCGACTCTGGCCCGCTCCCGCAGTCGGCCGGCCGCAGCGCCGAGACGCTCCAGCAGACGCTCAAGGGCGCGGACGAAATCGGCCCGTTCCTGCTGGTCGCGCGCGGCGCCGGCGCGAACGTGGCCCGCGTCTACGCTAGCCTGTTCCCAGAGGAAGTCGCGGGGCTCGTCTTGGTCGATCCCGCGCACGAGGACTACGAGCGCAGGGTCGCCGAGCTGGCGTCCGACGCGGCGGCGTCCGAGGCGCAAAGGCGCGATGAGTTTGCGTGGAAGCTACGCCTGGCTGGCGCGCTGGCGCCGATAGGCGTCGATCGCGTGGTTGCGGGTCGGCTCCTGGGAATGGAGGTAGATGCCGGCCGCTACGGTCTTTACAACGGACGCGCTTTCAAGGTTAGTTTTGGGGTTTGAAGGTGATCTTCCGTGCTATCCGCCTGATTCTTTTTTATCATTGTAGGCGGCCACCAGCGAATGGATGCAACAAGAGCACTTGTCCCGCGACCAGCTCATTAAGTCGCGTCCTCGCCTCCCTCGCCCTCAGCTGAGTCTGGCGGTCGTTACGGCCGCTCGCACGGATGCGAGGTGCAAAACGCGGAAGAGGTCGCGGACCCTCTGTTTTCCAGAGCACGTCGACGATAGCGACGAAAGAAGCACCCCAGGATGTTCTGCCGCGTACACGGTGCTGCAAGAGGCTCGGAAAGATTGTCTGCGGGATATTCTTGTTCGCCTGGCCACCGACTCGACTGTGCGGACGGTGGGCGGTCCGGCGCCGGACCGAAAGTCCATCGTCGAGGCGACACGCGACGTTTTGGAACGCATACGGAACCGGTGGTTTGGAGACCACATTGAGGCGGAGAGAGAAGAGTTGGACGATGAGGAAGAGGTGGTGGAACTTTGAGGTGGCGAGCGACTTTTGGGAGGCTTGGCGATTAAATGCAACCATGAGCAAGACAATATACAGTAAACGACAGGAACGCAGCGAGGGTTTTTATTTAATCAGAGGAGACGTTTTCAGGGATCACTTTGCAGATGTGCAAGGAAGAAAGTAGAACGGAACAAGTTAGGAATTCCGAAACGGTCGAATAAAACATCGTATGTACCTTCTTTCAAAAATTTGAGCACGTCGCTCAGCTCCTGGTCATTGGCCGAGTGCCCCAATCCTCTGTAAGTCTTAAAGGTCGTCTGTCTACCTAGCTCCTTCATCTTTTCCGCAGACGATTTGCCCCAGTGGTAAGCAACAACCTGGTCTTCGTCGCCGTTCCCCATGAAGAGAGGTGCCCATTGGTTGGTGGGCTTGGCGATCTTTGTGGTACGCACGATCGCAGAACCAGAGCAGTGATAATGCAAGTTAATGTGGCATTCCGAGTTGAAAAAAATAGGGTCCTCTCACCTCTGCGGCCTTCTTGTCTAACGGCAAATACCCGCTAAGACCGATAAATCCGGCCAGCTTTGTTTCCAAAACCAGATTTGAGATCAACGTTACGGCGGCGCCTGAACAGAGAAGCTTGGTCAAAGCGAGCCGAGGCTCTATGGGGTTACCTTGGGAGAATCCTCCCAGTACGATTCGCTTCGAGCTGATCCCTGCGTCAGTCTCCTCTTTGATCAGGCTGCTGACTGTACTCAACGTTATCGATAGTTCATAGCGTTTGGCAAAGGTATCTCCAAACATTCCAACTCAACTGTGGTCCACTGTCTCCATGATTCCTGCTTCGTCGTGAACCGGGTTTCGCTCGTCCAAGGAAACAAGGTCGTACCTTACAAGTTGCACCCAACTCCATCAGAAATCTGGAGAAATGAACAAAACAAAAAAAAACGGACGGGGAATTACCAGCCGGGCATGGCCATTCCTCCGTTGATAGTGATGGGCCTCCTCGGGGCATGGGGGAACACGAACTTTACGTGCGGGAGTTGTGGTTGGAGGGTGTCCGCCAAAAAAGACCTGGGAGGGAATGATCCGAAAACTGAAGTGAGACGGCCGCGCAGGGGGAAGAAAACGCCAAGTAAGGCAAAACAAAGGAAGTTAAGCGTACCATCCTTCGCCCGAGTCGCCAAGGCCGTGAAGAAACAGAAGCGTTGCGGTATGGTTTTTGCGGGCCGGGAAGACGAGGGGAGGGCGTCGGTGGATGGGCATATTGTGATCGCCTAATTTGTCGGAAAAGATGCGGTGTTGGTGCTGCTGCTGCCGTTTGTGGTTTTGGCCGCTCGAGCCTAGTGCGGGATGGTTCACGCCGGCGCGTTTGGTGGTTGCGAGGTACGCGGCGAAAAAGGCGAGGACGACGACGCCGAGGAGCAGCGCGATGCGGCGGAGGTGGATCAGGTTGGGCAGCGTCTTTACTTACTTTTTTTTTTTATTGTTCGTTGCCGTCTTGCGCGGTGGTCGCAGTCAGTCGAATTTCCATCCTGCCCAGCTGCGATCGCTTTGAGGAGCCGATCGATCTACTCGCAACCACTGCTGCAGAGGGAGCAGCCGACGTCGGGCAACACCGCTGTGAGCTGTTAGGGAGGAAGAGGGCAAGAAGTAACTTTGTTCGTTGCACGGACGCAGCGTGGAAGGCAGGACTGGTGATCCCCTTCGCTTTACTATCCCTCAAGGCTCAGTGCCAAAGTCGCCAACAAACCAACCCTTTTTGAGTCAAACCACACGAGAACCGGTAGACCATGAGCGCGATCCAGTTTTGCCCCAACTGCAACAATATGCTCTATCCACGGGAGGATCGTGCCAATCGCCAGCTCGTGTTCCATTGCCGGCACTGCGGGTACTCCGATACTGCCTTGACGGAGCAGCAGTGCGTGTACAGGCATATTATCACCCACACCGCGATGGACCAAACAGTCGTCCGCGTCGATCTATCAAACGATCCAACATATCCTCGGGTTCGTACCGAATGCCCAAATTGTGGATTCGATGAAGCCGTTTTCTTCATGTCGAAAGCAAAGGGTCCGGACACAACAATGCAGGTTCGCTCGGACTCTTTCATGTGTCTGTTCGTCCGAACGGGCAGTGCTCCGTGCTCCGCTCATACCCATTTCTGTTTTGCTAGCTGTATTTTGCATGCTGTTCGGACCAGTGCTCTCATCGATGGACCGTCGATGTAAGGAGCGGCGCGCAAGGCCCGTCGGCTTATGCGGGATAGATGGGAGGGGGACGACGTTCGGAGCTTTTCCCTTTTGTCCTGACGTGTCAATTTGGTAAATGCTATAAAAAGGGGAAGGACGTCAAAAGTAGCTTTAAAAAAACGTCGGTGAGTGTTCATTCCCTCCCCGTCCGCAGTTACTACCGCCCGCCCGTCAGCCGCGATGTGATGTTTAATCATTCATGCGTGTCATAAGATGCAACAGGCGCCCGTGCACGTTGGCTCCGTCGCAGCCAGTTCTTGGCCGCGGCTGGAGTCGATTGCGTCGGACTCGCCTGCTTGCTGTGCTTAAAACGTTTCCAAAACAACTACGCTGATCTCCGAGTTCTTGCTCGGCTGGCTCTCCCCAATCCTACCTTGCATTGAGCTGCGATCGCCTGGCTCTTCTGACCCTCTTCATGTCTCTTTCTAGGCCACACGAACCCTCGGGCGATCGCTGCTTTTCCTTCGTTTGCCCTTTTGTTTCTTCTTTTCTCTTTCTCCTTTGAAATAATATAACAAGCCTGTGAGGCTCACACCTGAATGTCGATATCAATGTGGCCGTTCGCGTGCACGTGCCGAGTGGACTGGAGCAATCCTCCTGGGCAAACAGTTTCCAGAGTTTCCCAGGTTTTCTTGTTGCATTGCCCCACGGTGACGGACAAGATTGATCTTTTTCGATTTCCGTGGGGCCCTCAACCCGACTTGGCGCGCCCTCAACCGGCCAAGAGGATCAGCAACAGAAGTGCGCTTCCCCACCCCATATACCAGGAATTGCCCCTTCCAAAGGCTATTTCTTCTCCCCCTCATTGCCGCTAGGAAGCAGGAGAAAGTATGAACCCGAATCCGCGTGTGCGCCCGCTGTGGGCAATCTCCAATGTCTCAATGCGCACCGCAGAAACGTCTGTTCTGGTTGGTTTTCTGGCCCTATGCGCGCGCGAGGTGGCTCCGTCTGGCGCAGAGGAAGACGATCTCGTCATGGAGGAAGTATTTGGCGACTCGGACACGAGGACGGAGGCTTCGAGCGTATCTGGGAACCCCCGCGCATCACCGATACCAACGGGTGCAGGAAAGGACCATGCTGTGCCATCGTCCACGCTGACGGTACCGCCCACGATGACGCGCTCATCCTCAACACGGTCGAATGGTTCCGCTACGTCGACAAGGCAAGCTCGACAGATTGAGTCGCTGTTATTTGTTTGGTTTCCGAAGGGAAGCCTGTCCAAAACGGAGATTCAAACTCTTCGAGACGTTTGTGCCAGCAGCCGCACCGGTAAATATTCCATTCTATGTAACTTCCCGTTCTTGATGATTCCTTCCTCTCGATGGTGGAAAAGCCAAGCCCGCCCCACCGACACCGTCAAATCCGTTGCCGCCAGTCACTCCGCTTACTCCAATACTCGACCCTTCTGCCGCCTGGGTCAATGCAACCGATGCGGCCCTTGTTGTTCCGATCAAACAAATCCGCTGGATATCCCTTTCTTCTATTCTCACCATTGCCCAAGGCGGTGACTCTGCACTTCTGGTGAAGCTGGGAGTAGAATTCACCGCCAATCTCGTGAAGAAAAACGGGAGCGCAAGTTCGTCGACTGAAAATTCCGAAGGAAATTCCGACCACCAGGAAGCCAATTCAACTATGGGCCTTCAAGGAGACGATGATGCAATCTACGAAGAGCTCTGGTTCGAACGTGATGAGGCGTACCGGGCCATCCTACTGACACAAGTGTGTGACGAACTGAACTGGTGGCTCGCCTCTGTGGGCCTTGGCTTGCGACTACTCCCTCCGCCAAAACGCCAAAAAAGGGTGGATGCCAGCGGCGAAGAGTTTGACGAGGATGCGGCAGCATCCTACTTTGAAATTGTCGACCGTGCTGTGTTGGCCGCATCGCCTTCCTCTGCAATCCTTGTGCCGCAAAGCCCGGGCGGCAAAGCCACTGATCGTGAATGGCCGGTAACGTTACCAATTTCGCAAGATTCTATGATATACCGCCTCGGCGCGTTTGGACTGGGAATGGCGGCATCTATTGTCGGTCCTACAGTTTCGAATGTAAGTGTCGACCTCAAACTTGTCGAGCACGAGACTGCTTAGCGCAGCTGATAGAGTAAAAACAGAAAGTGGAAGATGTAGCCAGGACTGCGGCTTGGGACGTCATGGAAAGGTTTTCTCGAGTGACCAAGTTTGCCCAAAGCACAACTAGTAAGAGTCACTTTATTTTCAGTTGAGACCCACTAACGAATATTGGACAGGACAAGTCGTCGAACATCCGTATGCGCGACCCATCCTGCCACTGATCCCAACGCGCATAAGAGATTTCATTCTCTCATCCGTCGAAGCAGAGGCTCTTGTTAACGAGTACGATTCTGCGGGACATTACCTTTCTCGATTTGCGAACGAACTGCAATCACGTCTTCGGCCCACGGCACAAAAACCAGACGCTCCAACAGTCGTCGACAAAACGCGAGATTTCGAAGTCATCTCCGTGAGTTACATTCCCAGTGTTCACTTGGATTCATTGCCATTGTCTAGCCTTTGGCTTACTGATAATGTCCTCAACTCCAGGCTGGGAGAACTTCGAAGCGACTTGACACACCCATGGCGGCAGAGACTTGGATCGGTTTATATGATAGAAACGGAGTCGTTTCGATTCCCAGCTTGGATGCGCGAAAGCTCATCTTTTACGCTGTAGGTGACTCGAATCGCCAATCCCAGAACTCGAATGACCCATTACTCCCTTTCACAGGGTGTTGATGATGACATCCGTTGTGAAGTATGGAAGTACCTCCTCAAAGTCTACCCGTGGGATTCATCGGAACCTGAGCGACAGGAGATCATGGTTTTCAAGCGGTGCGTCGCTATGTTTCCACTTCTCTTAGATCGGTCTGAATTCTCACATGGGACTGGTTATACGTACGCGCGACAGAATTCAGTACGATGACATGAAGCGTCAGTGGAAGCACATTCTGGAGGACGCCATGCTCAACCCGGAGGAGAATGAGAAAGGAAAATCACCTGCCGAGGAATCAGAAGGGTTTGCTGGTGACGAGCGAGAAGATGGCGATGTTGTTTCAAAAATTAAAGAGAGAAAGTACCGCGTTGGTAAGTCGATGGCGGGAAGCTTCCAGAGACCCTAAAAGCGTTTCGGATTCGCAGAAAAGGATGTTGTCCGCACAGACAGAACTGTGCCTTTTTTTGCAGGCTCGACAACGGATGAAGTTTCATCAGGGCCCTCCTCAAGCACGTCACACGTCGTTGAGCCGCCCCGTGAATTCTCAAAGAACTTGGAAATGCTCAAGGACGTCCTCATAACGTACACAATTTACAACTTCGAGCTGGGATACGTTCAAGGAATGAACGACCTTCTTGCTCCGCTTCTGGCTGTCATGCAGAACGAGGTTGATGCTTTTTGGTGTTTTGTCCAATTTATGGAGACTGCGGTAAGATGCAAAGTCGCAATTTTTTAACTTTCAAGTACTGACATTTAACGCCAGAAATTCAACTTCTACCGTGATCAAAGTGGTATGCGAAAGCAGCTTCACCTGTTGGAAAATTTGATAAAGTTGATTGATCCCCCGCTGTATGCCCACCTTGGTAAGTCAGTATAAAAAATCTGACCCCTCTGATCCGATTGAACTCTCTCAAAGATCGCATTGACAGCACCAACTTGTTTTGCTGTTTCCGCTGGCTCTTGATTTTCTTCAAAAGGGAGTTTGACTTTGAAAGCATCAAGAAGCTGTGGGAGGTTCGTTGAAGGCACAGCTGTTGTACAAATTCTTCAAATACGGACCTAACCTTTTCGTTCTTTGTTTCTCTCAGGCCAACTGGTCCTGCCCGTTCACAAAAAACTTTAATTTGTTCATCGCCCTAGCGATTTTGAACAAGCACCGGCAGGCGATCATGACAGAATGCCTGGCATTTGACGAAGCGCTGAAGGTGACCACCAAATTTACTTGATTTTTTGTTACTTACAGAGTCCCTCCCGATTTTTCAAGTTCCTCAATGGACTGTCTGGCAAAATAGACCTTGACGACATTCTCAGGCGGGCCGAAGTCCTCTTCGAGGTCTTCCGTGAAGCGATAACGATCGAGGCGTGGGAACGGCTTGGCGTCAACATCGAGACTGGTTTGTCCAAAGGCGATATCGGCTCCGAACAAACATCTTCGTTAACCGGCGCGGGGGACCGCGTCGGCCGTTCAACGGAAGTGCAAACTTCTGCAGAGCGGTCGACGTCCTCCGGGTCTGCTGCCGGACGTGCGCCGAGGTCGCAGTCGCGGTCCAAGTCCATGTCACCGCGTCGCCGTGGACGGCCCGATCAGGTGGACGAGCAGGGTCTTTGGGAACTTTTGGAGCTGTTGCACCGCGACGACTGAGCGGAGGGGGACTTTTGACGGCTTAAGAGGGGGAGTGGAAATGGAAGCAAGGGTTGGAGGTTTGGTTTTCAGCAATGTCCTGGTGTTCCCTGGGCCACAAGTTGTTCTGAACATGCTTTGCTACAAACGTTTCTCTGGAGCGTTTTCAAAGTTTATTATTTGTTAGTCCTTCTGAAAAAGCGCACTGCAGTATCGGAAATCCAAACGAGAAAAGTACAATTGTGGAGACGAAGGGAATTGAATGTTGGAGTGAACAAAAACGGGGACTGTCGATTTCTTCGATTACTTTGAACGGAGCTCTTGATCGTGGTCCATCAGCGAGACGGCGGAGTAAACCACTGGGTCAACGTCGTCTCCCGGTGCTTGCTTCGGCTTGGCCGGTGCCGCTTTCGCCTTTGCTTTGGGCTTGGCGTTCGGCTTTGGCGCCGGCTTTGGCTTTGGCTTGGGCTTGGGCTTTGGCTTGGGTTTGACGTCGACTGCGTCATCGTCGTCCAGAAAATCCAGCCAACTGGGCTGCTCCTTCCGACCGGACGCTTTCGCGTCGCGCGCGGTGGCGGTGGTCTGTGGCTTTTTGGGCTTTGGCTTTGGCTTTTGGGAGAGTTTGGGCTTTGGCTTGGGCTTGTCGTCGTCGCCGTCGTCGTCTGCGTCAACAAAGTCGAGCCACCCTGCTCCCCTCTTTCGCCCCGGCGCCTTGGCTTCTCGCGCCTTCCCAGCGGACTTGGCGCTCGGCTTTGGCTTTCGCTTTGGCTTTGGCTTTGGCTTCGGTGCGGCTTTGGGTTTGGGATTGTCGTCGACGTCGTCGACTTCGTCCAGAAAATCGAGCCACCCGCCGCCCCGTTTGCGTCCCGGCGCCTTGGCTTCTCGCGCCTTCCCGGGGGACTTGGCGCTCGGCTTTGGCTTCGGCTTTGGCGCGGGTTTGGGCTTGGGTTTGTCGTCGTCCTCGCCTTCGTATTCTAGGAAGTCGAGCCACGCCGCCAGCTTTTTGCGCCGCACTTTCGCCTCTCGCTCCTTGCTGGGGGACTGCGACTTCTTCTTTTTCTTGCCATTGTGCTTGCGCTTTGGCTTTGGTTTTGGCTTTGCCTTCGCCTTCGTGGAATCGTCGTCGTCGTCGTCAAGGAAATCGAGCCATCCGGGCCGCTTCTTGCGCCCAGGTGCCTTTGCCTCACGCGACTGGCCAGGCGACTTTGGCTTTTTCTTGCCGAACTTGCCCTTTTTCTTGCCCTTCTTCCGGCCCTTTCGCTTGTGTTTGTGCTTGTGCTTGGGCTTGTCGTCGCCTTCGTCGTCGTCGTCGAGCAAGTCGAGCCATCGGTGCTTTTTGCGATGCTGCTTCGCCTCCCGTGCCTTACCGGGGGACTTTCGCTTTTTACCCTTTTTTCTGCCTTTCTTGCCCTTCTTTCTGCCCTTTTTGCTTCGTTTCTTCTTGCCGCCGTGCTTCGTCTTCACATCCTTGTTCTTGTAGGTCGGCAGTCCACGCGCTGTTGCTGCGGCGCTCTTGTCCTTGGCCTTGTCCGCCTCTTTTTGCTTTGAACCGTCCACGGTCTTGCCCTTCTTCTTTTTCGCCTCCTCCTCCTCCTTTGCCTTCTTCTTCTTCCGGCGCTCGGCCAGCACCTGCCTCAGCGACTTGACAACAATGGACGGCTTGCCGGCTTCGGCCGACCGCGCAATCTGTGCTCCAGTCGGAGTTACTGACTTGCCGTCCTTTGCGCCGCCGCCCTTGTTCTTGTTCTTCTTGTGGGCAGTCCACTTTGTGATAAAGGCGTCCATCTTGGCCTTGCGCTGCGCATCCGTCAGGTTGGCGTTCGGGTCGGTCTTCTTCTTCTTGCCGTCTTTGTCGTCCTTCTTCTCGTCCTTCTTGACGTCCTTCTTCTTGTCGTCATCGTCCTTGTCTCTCTCGCCCCGGTGCTTCCGCTTTCCGCCATGCCGGTGTCTGTGGCGATGGCGGTGCTTCTTGGGCCCGTCTTCGTCGTCGTCGAGGGACGAGAGGTCGTCATCGTCGTGGTGACGGTGCTTCTTTCGGCTGCCGCGACCCTTGCGATTCCTCCTTCTCCTCCTCCTCCTTCTTTTCTTCTCCTCGTCGTTGTCCTCGTCCGTCTTCTTCTTGTCCCCGTCCTTGCCCTTCTTGCCATTGTCCTTGTCGCCATCTCCGCTGGGCTTCTTTGCGGGCGCCGGAGTTGGGGTGGCAACAGCTGACGTCGGCGGCGACGATGAGGACGACGACGCTCCGCGTGGCTTGGCGGGGGCCGGGGCGGGTGTCGGTGGTGGCGGCTTCGGGGCGGCTGCGGCGACGACGGCTTTCTTGGTGTCTTTGCCTTTGTCAGACACCGGCGCCGGCGGTGCCGGCACCGCTGCGGCCTCGGCGGCGGCGGCGTCGGCGGGGCCCAAGGACGGGGATACGACTAGGACCGCGGCCAGGGCGGCTGCGAGGATGGCGAGGACGATGTGGGCCAGAGCGATGGCGGCGCGCGGGGAACGAGGGTAGGCCCGCATTTTTGGCTGGCGGTGGGCGCCGTTGCTGGGTGATGGATGGATGAGGAGGGGCCGGGGAGGGGGAACGAGCAG
Source organism: Zopfochytrium polystomum (assembly GCA_025765615.1). Lineage (NCBI taxonomy): Eukaryota > Fungi > Chytridiomycota > Chytridiomycetes > Chytridiales > Chytridiaceae > Zopfochytrium > Zopfochytrium polystomum. Next base: position 208,109 of record JAIVFJ010000070.1, read on the forward strand.
GCAGACACGCAGCTCCCCCCGAAAACAGGCAGACAAAACAAACACACAGCGGCTGACAGAGTCGTTTCTTTTTTTGTTTCCCCCTGTTTTGTATGGCTCCTATCTATCTCTCTGTCTCTGTCTCTGTCTCTCGCTCTCTCTCTCTCTCTTTCTTCCTCGTTCCCTGTTTGTCTGTCGTCGGCCGGATGTCTGTCTGGTCGCAAAGAAGAAAACAACAATCCGCAAAGAAACAAACCACAGCAGAGAGACAGACAGGCAGACAGACAGACAGACAGAGACAGATGGACTGATGGGCAGATGACAACATGACAAATTCGGCGCTTCTCTTCTCTTCCTGCCATTCAGACACTGGCCTAAAGTGAGACACGCCCGTTGTTGCGCGGGAAAAAAAAACGCAGCAGAAGTACACCCGCCGGCCGCACGGCGATACAGAACAGGCAGGCTGTCTTCTGGTAAAGACTTCCCTCACTGCTCTTCGCTTGTCGAGGTCCTATGCCTCCTCCTCACGTCCATGACTAAAAATGTCCTACATGGTTTGACAGAGAAGCGAGCGTTGTCGAGAGGAACTTTGTTGTACGCGATTGCACTCTCTTCAGTTTTCAGTCTGAAATTCTATTCACGAGAGATTGATCCCTGATCCTTTTCCGCTGCAGCACAACAACAGCGCTTTAATTAAAAAGGTCTTCCTCCAAATAGCTTTTGCGAAATCCACTTATGAATCAAGACACCTTCCCTTCAAATCTTCGTTCCAGTTGACCATTTGGACCCCTACATGGCAATATTGATATTGAGGTTTGAGCGAAATAAACGGCCTCATCCCCTTACGAGTTGGCAGGCCCCGAGCTCCCCTGTGCGATCTGGACCCTCCCCATCCAATCCAACATGATCTTTGGTCGATTCTTCATGTGTGGTGAAATTTTCAGACAGCAACGTGGCCTTTGGAAGAAGGAAAGTCATACCTGCAAAAGATAGCAAATGTGATATCCAAAAATTGTGATATCACATATGGTATCCTGACTTTGACACCCCGCCACTCATCCAAAAATGCAGGTCATGATCTGAAATTTTGCGAGCAGCTTCAACAAATCCGCTTTCTACTCATCTTAATTTCGTGATTTCGCTTAGAAAACAACCAACCATGAAATTGCGCAACAAACGGAAACCACCACAGACCCAAATCTGTCAAAAACAGCTTGGTGAAATTCGGAAAGAAGATATCCACTTAGTTCGCCGAAACCACTCCATCGAAGCCCCCTCAACACTCTCACACCATTCCAACAGAAACGCTTTTCTGTACTTCAATGCACACCATCGCAAGTGCTCACACTCACCCTCGTCGCCTACGTCAGCACTGTGGACACACATTTTTGCTTGCCCTGACCCAGTGGCGGTAAAGACAGAATACCGCTCCTCAGACGCATTTTTCCGTGGCCTATGCTTCTCCGGGGCGATCTTCCTGTATTTTATTTCGCTGAGTGAGTCCATCAAAAATCAACTGGATCCTTATTGCGACTTTCTTAAAGTCGTTCTCCGTTCACAGACAGAATGTTCTTCAGTGCGGAAGAAGGTTTCAAGATTCTTGGTCGTTTTTTCAGTCTCCATTCATCAATTCCTAAACCGCGCTTTCGGACCGTACGACCGTCTGTAAGGCGGTGGCAGTAGTGACCGATGGAAAGAGATCATCAGCGCTAGCACAGTTGCGGCGAATGGGCGGCAGACTCGAATGAGATTGCTGCAGAAGATGGGGCCAACGCTGAACCAACAATCAGCGAAGGCAGCCCAGGCAAGGCGAGGGGCTGCCGCACGAGGTCTGTGTCGGGGCATAATCGGACGAAGCGACAGCCTACGTTTGAGACGTCTGCTTGTTGCGAAAGATGGCCGAAATTCAGCTACTAGGCCCGCGTCTGCGCAGGAATAGACGAAGCGATGACTTATGCACAAAGCGACTGGTTGTTGCGAGACAGGGCCAGTATCAGGGCAGGAACTGATGAAACGGCAGCTTACACATGAGGTGAAGAGGTGCGCGCGATTGGCCGGGGTCAGGGCAGGAACCGACGAAGTAGCAGCTGGCGCAGTAGGCGATCAGCTGCCGCGGTGGAAGCCAGCAGCAAAATCGACCGAGGCACCGTCGGCCCGGAGAAGTCGATTCGGCTTCCCGGAGAAAGTCAGCAAATGCTATTTTGAGAAAAGCTGTGATTGTGACTGGAGGCGTCCATTGGAACGCCAAACAAGCAATTGAAGTCCGAGGGTCGGAACGGAACATTTCGACGATCGGCACGCGCAGCCTCGGCTGTCACGACAGAACCAGGGCACCGGACCCAAGGGGCGGGCCACGCGGAAAGAACTGGCAAAGAAGGTCGGATTCGCCCAGTGGACAAGAGGGGACCCCCGAGACCGGAAAGCGCAAAAGATTCGGCCGAAGTAGCCGTAGAATGGGGACGATGGCCCTGGCTATTGAGCGAGGAGCCTACTGAAGGCTGCGGAGGGTCAAGCACCGATGCTAGGAGCTCCACTTCCATCGAGGCGACGTGTAGAAATGCGTGGACAGTGACTTGTTGCAAAGGGGTGACATGTGTCGAAGTGCACGCAAGCAGGGCGACCCGTGCACGACCAGAACACGCCAGGCGATGCGCAATGTACTACGCAAAAGAGGAGAGCCGGAGATACTTGGGTCAAGTCCTGGAAATCAAAAGGGTGGGGCCCTTATTGCCTCAATCATCTATCCATGTAGACAGAGGGAAGTTGAAGCACACGACAAGCAGACACTGCCTCTTGGCAGGGAAGAGCCCACCGAAAGAAAGGTAGAAGACAGACTGGCAGACAGGCGGACCAGTGGACAGACAGACAGACCGACAGACAGGCAGGCCACGGCTAGACGCTCACACGAATCGAACACGCCGTCGATCGTCATCGTCCCTCGATCATCATCATGCCGTCGCCCCCCGCCGCCGCCGCGGTGGCTGGGACTGGGACCCATGCTGCCGCAACCCGTCTGCCCCTATTCTCAGAGTGTCTGCCTATAGTGTCGACAGTCTCCTGCACCCCTTACACATCCCGCTTCTACATCAACTCCACTGCGCTCGCCTCCCGCTACGCCTCCATCCTCCCGTTCTTTGCCCAATCGTCGCAAGCTGACTCAAGATCGGGCGACAGCGGCGTAAGCAAGTTTGCGGACACCGAAATAAATGCACCAGGGGCACCGATCCTCACTGCTGCCGTGTGGGACCAGATCGTGTCGGGTGTGACCAACCCCGCCGATCCAGTCGCTCGGTACTTTGCCATCGCATCCGCCGCAGAAGCAAACGGATTCGGTCTGCTCAGCATCGATCCCTGCATGTCCGCATCCGCATCGTCCACTTCATCGCAATTGGAGATGAATCGGCGGTCACCCTCCGTTTACTTCCTCGGTGGCGAATTTGTCGCAAACCACCAAATCAGCGATCCCACGAGTGATGGATCCCCGGGCTACTGGGGCGCTGCAGCGGCAGCCGCGGGCGGCGAGAACGGCGGCGGAAGCGGAGATGGCCAGAGTGGCGGTGGGCTAATGTTTCAGAGGAGCGTCGTGTGCGGGCACGACTTGTTTGTCGCCAGCGCAGGCTGCAACTCGGCCGTCGCGAGACACGCACTGGAGGCCGCCGTGTCTGACAGTCCCACCAAGGCAGACGGGCAAGAGGGAGCCCCGGCGTCCTCGCGGAAGAGCAAATCAGCCAAAACTCGGCTTAGCAGAGGCTCGGCAACCCCTGTTGTAGCCAACGGCCCTGTGGTGCCGTTCTGTTCGTCGATGTGCACGATGGTATCCAACTCGCTGGTCGAGGCCGCCAACGCGAGGGTCGCGGCAGATCCGTCGCTAGCCGAGAATTGTCTTCGACGACGAGACCATCCAGCTACCAGTATGTGTTCCAGCGTTGTCGATGGGATGCGCTCAGTGCTGGAAGGCCTTGGAGAGGACGTCAACTCTGGATACTGCTCGATGGGTGTCGACGATGATCGTACGTCTTGTGGTACGTTTGTCCAACCAACCTTCCCGCTAAGGTCACTCGCTAATGGATGAGATTATTCCAGGCTACGCAGCGTCAGCCGACGCTACGGCCTTCTTTTGCGCATCATCCTTGTCAGACGTACCAACTGTGAACGACGCTTGCTGCTCGCACGTCACCCTTAGCCACTTTCCGAAGCACTCGGATTCCAGCCGGGCAAAATTTCTGGCGAGCTCACCCATGCTCGCCTCACTCCTCGGCGCGACCAAGGCTGTCAATCTTCTGGCCTCGCCACCCACAGCGCATTCCCCTAGAGTGGCACTAGTCTCTTACGAATGGGGCTCGGACGAGCCCACAGTCAACGACGACGGCATCGTGGACCTGTCTAGCACCCTCCTCTACGATGCAACCGACTACTACATGAAGTCAGAGGGCGGTGGGCGGTCAAAGAAAGAGTCCAGCACCGCTGTGGAGGAAAACGTAGCCGCAGTGCGAGAGGCACGAAACTCCATATCGGGCTACCTGGTTTCATCCTTTTTGCCGCTGTCGTGGCAAAAAGGGCTTGTCGCCCTCGTCGCGGAGAGTGGCATGGACGAACCTGTGAATGACGGGGACAGCGACGTTGCTGAAGTCTTAGACGTGATCGGCGATGACGATGAGGGCGCTGGAAAAGCCGGGGCGAGCGGAAGCAGCTCAAAAAGTGCACCAAAACCGACTGGTGGCGCAGGTGGCGGAGACGATGACGGTGACGACGCCGCTGCCAAGCCTGGCGGCGGGGCCGCTGGCAACAAAGACGACGGAGATGATGGGGACACGGAGGATGAGAAAAAGCCGGCAGGGGGCACTGCAGGCGGCGACTCGGACGGCGATGACGACGCGGAAGGCAGCGGGCCCAAGACGCCAGCGAAACCGGCGGTCTCAAAGCCGGCAGCTGGCGCCCCTCCAAAGGCCGCGACGAAACTCGGCTCGTCTGCCGCCGCGCCCAAGTCGAACCCGCCCCCCAGCAGTTCGCTCTCCCCCGGCGCCATTATCGCCATCATTGTCGCAGGCCTGATTGTCGTGGTTGCAGTTGTCGCTGGGATCGTCACGGCCGTGCGAAACCGCCGCAAGAACGGGTACGAGCAGCTGTCCGGGGGCGTGCAGCGCGGAGGCACCAAGAACGTCGGGCGCCAACCGAGCATCACCAGCCGTCTGAGCGTCAGGGGTCGCGCGCCAAGCGTAAGGGGCCCCCGCTCGCAGGGAGTCGGTCCGCCCCAGGCTCCCTCTCGCAGCGACAGCAGCGGCACGCGGGGCTCCAAGATTCGCGAGGTGCACTTTGAGTACGACCCCGTCCAGGACGACGAGCTTTCGTTGTGGCCGACCGATCTGGTGGAGGTGTCCTTCGAGTTTGGCGACGGGTGGGCGACCGGCAAGAACATGCGGACGGGTAAGATCGGAGTGTTCCCGCTGACGTGCTTGGACGGAGGTGAAGCCTAGGTGTGCGGTTGTTTCATTTAGAGTGTCGCCTTTCTTTTTGTGCTGGTTGTCAGCGTCTTGTTCTGGCCCTTGTTCGAAGTCCGTTTCATACCAACAATGTATTGTACAAAAATGAATCTTTCGAGCGCACAAATGATGCCATTGGCTTTGGGGCGGTGTCCTGCCCCCGCGGACGGCGGCGGCAGGGCCAGGGTTCGGGACGGACCACGCGCGGCGCACTCGAGGCGAGCCGAGGTGCTCCTGGCCGGACACTTGAGTCCGACGGACGATGGACGCGATACAACCACGCGAGCGTTTGTGCTTTTGGCTAAATCTGCGGGTGAAATACAAAAATACCCACTAAATACTGTAAATATCGTCCGACCGTCGGACAGTGTAGTTGAGAAGAAGGTCGCCGTGTTCTCCGGAGTCTGGACCGCTCGTGGTGCAGAATTATCCGACGGGAGGAGGAGGGAAGTTATTATTTGCTGCGCTGCTGCCTTTTCGTGGGCATGAATCATCGTGATGATCGTGACCCGCCAAGTCAGTTGCAGAAAGAAACCCCCTTCGCACTGTGCAAGCCAAGAAGGCACGGCGAGAGAGCGAGCGACAGAGAGAAAAATCATCGGAAAACGCGGGCAGTGGGGGCGGCTCAGCTGTGGCAGCTCATCGGACGGGTTTTCTTTCTTTCTTTCTTTCTTTCTTTCTTTCTTTCTTTCTCGTTCCACGCCTGCCTGCCTGTCTGTCTGTCTGTCTGTCTGTCTGCCTGCCTGTCCCTGCCCCAGTCTGTCTTCCTTTCAATCGGACCTCCCGCCATGGGGAGCGGGGTTCGAATGTGAGGCAATATCCGAAGCAATCCAACACCTATAAAAAGAAACCGCAACTGGCTGGCTACACAGAACAGAACAGCAATCCCAGACTCACTCAGGCAAACAGCCAGCATCCGGAAGCAGCAGCAGCAATAAGTAACACCAGCAGCAGAAAGACCAGCCACCGCACCCCGATTGCTTCAGCAGAATGACTTCGTACGTCAACTCTGGCCCGCGACCCGAGGTCGGCAAGTACTTTGGCTATGACCACCTCACCTTCTGGGTGGGGAACGCGAAGCAGGCCGCTACCTATTACATCACGCGCTGTAAGCAACGATCTTGATCGGCACTGCCAGCCATCTCTTCTAACCTTTAGTCTGTGCCACCAGTCGGCTTCGAACCTTTGGGCTACAAGGGCCTCGAGACCGGCTCCACCTCCGTTGTATCGCACGCAATCCGCCAGGGCAACATCACCTTTGTGTTTCAGTCGCCGCTGCAGCCCGACGACGTTGTGATGAACTCCTTCACCGCCCGCCACGGTGACGGCGTTAAGAACGTTGCCTTCACCGTCGACGACTGCCGGGGTGTCTGGAAGAAGGCGGTCGAGCGGGGTGCGAAGAACATTGAGAGCCCCAAGGAGCTCAAGGACGAGTTTGGCGTTGTGGTCGTGGCGACCATTGCGACATACGGTGACGTTGAGCACACCTTTGTCGAACGGACACGGTATACCGGAAAGTTCCTTCCAGGCTTTGTGGCCGCGCCAGCCGACCCCATCACCCAGCTTCTGTGAGTTGCCCTCCTTTGGACCACCCGCTGTCTCAATACTAATCAGCCATCGGTCTTGCGTGTGGGGTTTTTTTTTGAAACCAACAACAGCCCTGCCACGAGCCTCGAGTACGTCGACCACATCGTGGGCAACCAAGCCGACAGCGGCATGGTCCCCGCCTGCGACTACTACGAACGCATCCTCGACTTCCACCGCTTCTGGTCTGTCGACGACACCCAGATGCACACCGAATTTTCCGCCCTCCGCTCCATCGTCATGGCGGACTACGACGAGGTCGTCAAGATGCCCATCAACGAGCCTGCTCCGGGCAAGAAAAAGTCGCAGATCCAAGAGTACGTCGAGTTCAACGGCGGGCCGGGCGTCCAGCACATTGCCCTCCGGACTGAAAACATCATTTCCGCCGTCGGCGCGCTCAAGAAGCGCGGCGTCGAGTTCCTCAGCGTGCCAGAAAAGTACTACGCGAACCTGCGGCTGCGGCTCAAGGCCGACAAGGTCGACATCAAGGAGGACCTCGACACGCTCGAGCGGAACTGCATCCTGATCGACTACGACGACAAGGGGTACCTGCTGCAGATCTTCACAAAGCCTGTCGAGGACCGGCCGACTCTCTTCTTTGAGATCATCCAGCGCCGCAACTGCTCCGGTTTCGGTGCGGGCAACTTCAAGGCGCTCTTTGAGGCGCTCGAACTCGAGCAGGACAGGCGCGGGAACTTGTAGGCCAGTGTTTAGCCGTTTCCCTTGAACTGGATGATTTGTACTGGGACTTTTTTTATTTCGGCTCTCAATTGTTTTCTTTCATGCGTTGACCAATTACTGAATACCGTACTTTCTCGACGGATCATTTGCTGAAGCATCTTCAAAATACACGTATATCCAACCACTTTCGCTTTTGTTGGTAAAAGGTTTTCGTGTTAGGAAGGCAAAGAGCAGTGAACGGCGGCAGCTTTCGCTCACCTGCCGTTCACGCACGCTGGGGCCGGCGGCGGGCTGGCAGCGTTGGCGGAAGCCGCTCGGCTCGGCTCTGCCGTGACCTCTGGTTCCCACTTCGACGCCCGCTCCGTTGGCATCAGCTTCAGCGTCAGCGGGCATTGCACAGGCGGCGGCCGTGGTGGCGGTAGTCTTAGCCGGTGGACTTGGGGTGGTGGTGTGGGCTGTGTTTGCGTGGCTTTCAAACACCAAAAGCGCGTTTATTCCTTGGCGCAACCTTCCGTGGTGTCGAGCATAGGGACGTGGCTGAAGTGCGGTGCCATGAGGAGCTCAGAGAACCAAAGCACAGCCTATCCACAGTAAGGCATGGGAAGGGGTTCGAGATCTCGTTGGGGTGCCAAGGTCTTGCGCGAGAGTGATGCGGAAGACGTGGGCAATGCTGCTGCATTGCGAGAGACTGGGCAGATGGTGAGCCTGGACCCATTCGTGCGACGAAAGTATTGGATTTGGTGAAGTGAGGGAGTGTGTGTCAACGTAACAGCCACCACACTCCCCCGAAGACTGGAGGGGAGCGAGAGTTATCGACCCTTGATTCAAGTCTTTTGGGGATCTAGATGCGGTGAGACAATGATGCGGTGTGAGACTACACTGAGGTGTCAGTGATAAAGTCTAGGGATTTTATTCGCAAAAACAAGCGTACCTGTCATAAAACCGCAAGGATTGGGACTGCTATTATTATTCCCAGTTCTTTAGTTTCCAAGGCGTTATCAAAGTGTATTTGCAGCTAACCTGTCTTTATTGGGCCTGCTTTTACTACTTTCGTCTTCAGTTTCTGTTGCGCCAGGGTTTTCTCAACATATTTTCATTTTCAGTGACTAACAGAGACTGCCCAACTGCCTAGGGATGGGGTGCCTGACAGGCGGTACCCCATGCCCACCTAATTTATTTATTTTCAGCACTTGTACATGCATGCATAGGGTTGGGGGGACTTTGAGCAATTGTGGTGGATGCTCCTGTCGTATTTGAGATTAGGTTCCTGAGATAAAAACCCCTGTTTCCCTCCTCTCTCTCTTTATCCTGCAGTTGTGTTGCGCCCTCAGGAGTGCCCTTCTATTTCCCCTCGCGTCAGCTGGTGGCCACACGAGTAATCAGTGCTCCAGCACCAATCCCTCAGAGGGTTGTCCCTCTGAATGTTCATTCTTTGTGTTTGAGACCCCTGTTAGACAGATCAGTAGGGATACTTCGTGGACAAGGCGAGTAGTAGGGTTGAAACACCCCCTAGACAACAGCCCAATAAAGTTAGTTTTAGCCTATTATTTGCTTTCCCTCACTCTAGGGCCCAGATCCCAGGTCAAAGGAGTGAGTATAGTCTCACAGCGGCTGGTTTCTTCCAACATCGACCGCGAGCAGAAGAAAACATATGTTGATATTGGCGAGCGAGAAGCCGGTGGAACCGCAAATAATTGCCCGCCTGGGTTTTTCTCGCGGTTGTTTGTGGACCTGGTGTGGACGAAAGTCTTGATTGCGCTCCCTCCTCGTGTTGAAGGACCAGCAGGCGGATTTGAAGGAACTGTGTACTGGTGCCAATGGACAAGAATCAGACTGCCAAAGAGAAGGAAAAGCAGTCAGTCAGTCTCTGTTAGTCATCGAAAAAGAAAATATGTTGGGAAAGCCCTGGTGCAACAGAGACTGTGAAGACAAAAGTAGTAAAAGTAGTCCCAATAATAAAGACGGTGTCGGGAACATGGCAGGACAGGGCAAGGCAGACATGAAACTGAGAGGAGTGGTGATTGTAGTACTGTAAACAATAAATTCCTTGAGGGATGGAACAGGTTCCCCATCCTCCCTTTTATACATTTTGAGAGTCTTCCTTGTCAAAACTCAAAGAATATCCCCAAAACAACAATTAACTTTTCACGTTTTTCATTTCATTTTTTCTTCCTTTTTTGTTCATTCCCGTCCCCCATGTCCAACAACAATCTAATTGTTTGTCGCCGTAAGCCCCAATTAATAATAAGATATGGGAAGGCTACGCCTTACCACCTCGCCCGCGAGGATATTTGTAATCCAGCACCCCAGAGGGGAGCTGGATTAAACTTGGTTAAACTTTATTTTTGCAACTTTTGCAATGCTGATGCAATTATTGATCCAGCAAGATAGAAAGAGTATCCAATCTTTGATCTTCTGCCAACCTTTTTTGAAACCCTGGACTCTCCCAGAGTGATGACACCCTGTCATACAGAAAACCCTTCACCATGAGGCCAGCCACGTTTTTCACACATGACAGAGCCACAAACGTGAGCCCAGTTGTTTGTTCTTTGGAGCCAATGTCAACATAAGCAGAAGCAAGTGTTTGCCCTTGACTCTTGTGAATTGTCATGGCATAGGCCAGCCTCAAGTGCAACTGTGTGCGTGTTCCTCCATTAGTGCCATCAACATATCGGAGCGACAGCCACATATTTCTCATGTCCCTCAACACTGTTGTCAAAAGAGGGACCAGGAGCAGCATATTGGTCCATTTCAACCACCACAAACAGCGGCATTGCAGCGTTGTCAGATCCAAAAACTATATCTTGGACATACCAAGTGCACCATTTGTAAGCCCAACACGCTTCCACATATTTGATGTTAGGGCAAACCTTGCCCCAATGGCAATGTAAATAAAGTTCTCCAAGTTTTGAAAGTCCTTGGAATCCTTACTTCTTGCATCTTCAGGATTATTGAGTGCAGTTACCTGAACAATTGGAGAGCGAAGCTGCTGCCGCTGGGTGTGGTTATGCTCCTCAACTGCAGAGTTTGTGAAGAATAAATGCAGTGAATCCCGAAATTGGTTTTGGTAAATCTCACGTGCACCAGCCCTTTCATAATTGCAGTTGTTCATAAGAAACCTCCAGTGATCTTTTGTCATGATGCGATTGCGCAATGCCCTCAAGAGGTCAACAAAAGTTGCTTGGTTCGGGTCATGGCCAACAACCTGCTGATGATGGATTGTTGTGAGGCGTGCAGTCTTGTTGAAAAGTTTATAGGAATGATAACCAGCCTTTCCTTGGTCTGTTTTTGCACTAGTGCCATTAAATAACAGAGTACCTCCAACTGGAGGTATCTGAGCCAAGTCTCCCACCAACAGGATAGAAAGGCCCCCGAATGGCACATCTGGCTTAACAAATGCCTGCCTCAAGCGTGAGTCCATCTTGCCCATGATTTCACAGCTGACCATTGAGTATTCATCCACAATGAGCAGCCTCACATTGCGAAAAACCTGCTGAAGATTTCCAAGCTGTTTTCCTGAGATCAAGCCACCCCTCTTTGATCCACGTACATCAAGCTTCAATAGGGAGTGTAAAGTTGTTCCTCCAATGGCAAACGCAGCTTTAGCTGTGAAGGCTGCACGAGCAACTTCATTTTGCAAAAAGCTGCTGGACAGAGCATTGATTACATGGGACTTCCCAGTGCCTGCAGTGCCATTCAGTATAAAGAGGGACTGATTTTGATCCCTCATTTCATTCAATATGTGATCAAAAACCTGCCGTTGGACAGGATCCAGGCTCTCTGGGCTGACATAAGGAGCCTCTGCACCTTCAGGGCCGTCTCCCAGTGCTTGCTTGTTTTTTTCAACAAATTTGGTGCACTCCTTAAGTTTCTCCTCTGAATACCTCAAACGATGGATACTCCAGTCATAGTTTGCTGCCAATGGTAGGTCCAATCTAAGTCTGTCAGACTGTGTGTTTTGTTGCACATCTGCCCGTGGAAGCTCATCTGCAGCATTCATCCACATTTCCCTGACCAAATCCATTTCCTCCATTACCATAACATCTCTTCCTTGTCTTGCAGCTTCATTCTGGTTGTCGCGCATTTTTTTCAATTCAGATGCCAGGAAATGGTCCATTTCACAAATTCGCTTTAGGGCATCATTGCTGCAGTGCAAAAGGAAATTCTTCCAGTCCTCTTCAGCTACTTCCAAGTTTCTGAGCTGCTGAAAAGATGCTTCATGCCGTGGCTTGTACTTACTGAAGCAAATATGAAAGTTAGTCAAAGAGAGCGAAACCTGTAGTGTTGGCTCATTTGCCTCATGACTCTCATTCTCAGGCTGTGCAACTGCTTGGTTGTGCTGTGAAACTTCCTCTGCTGCAGCTTGTGCTTCACCCTGAGCAAGTGCTTGAACACGAATGGGTGGATGAATTGGAGCTTGAGTTGCTGCTCCAACTGGAAGTCTTCTCTGTGCGGAGGCCCTTGAGACTGCTTGGCGCAGCACAGCATCAGTGGCAGCTTGGACTTGAACAGCAGCCTCTCGAGCGCGACGATTGGCTTCCTTTTGTTCTTCAGTCAGTTTCAGTCTGCCGTCTGCCAGCTCTTGATCGTTTTGGACCCATTCTGTGTAGCAGGACTGATTTTCCTTTTCCTTTTTTTTTTTTTTTTTTTTTTGTTTTTTTGGCTTTCACCATGATTCCAATGAGGAAAAGTGACAGAACAAAAAAAAAATTTTTCTGCACAAACACCACACACACACACACACACACACTCACTCACATGCACGGGCCAGCAGCAGCAGCAGCAGCCTGCGATTCAGGGACAGCAGGCTGTGTTGGGACCTGACGGCGGTGGTGGTGGTGGTGGTGGCAGCTGCAGACAACGACAGCAGACTTACGGACGACGACAACGAGTCGGTTGCGGTCGTTGGACGGCGGACGGTTGGGGTTGTAATTTTCCTTTTTTTCCTTTTCTCCTCTTTTCTATTTTTTCTACTCTTTTTAACTTTTTTTCCATTTTGTCTGCTTTTTTTTTCTATTTTGTCTGTTTTTTTCTATTTTGTCTGCTTTTTTTCTATTTTATCTGCTTTTTTTTTCCTCTTTTTTTTTTTGTCCTTTCCCTTTTTCTAAATGTTTCTGACAAAACCCCTAAGCGAATTAATGATTGGTTCTCCTAATTCACTAATCAAAATCGGGCCCTGGGGATTCATGTGTAGAATTAAATCCTCCCCTGCTGTGCAGGCTTGGAACAACGATACCAATGATACCATTGATGCCAATGATAACGCCTTGGAAACGAAAGAACCAGGAATAATAATAGGGGTCCTGATCCTTGCGGTTTTGGGTCAGGAATGCTTGTTTTTGTAAATAAAATCCCTTGACTTTATCACTGAGACCTCAGTGTAGTCTCACAGCAGCCCTTGTTGATAAAGTCTGCGTCTCGACTCGCGAAGTTGGATAGCACTAACCCTTTGCAATTGCGGAGGAGTGCTGTTACCTACCTGACATAGCGAAAAGTGGCACCGTCCGACACATCAGGCCACTCGAGAGGAGCAACTAGAAAGTATGCGCAACTTTGGGCCCGTCGAGAGACAGAAAAACAATTGGAGGGAGGCCTGACTGGTTTTTTATGTGATCCATGAGCCAACAAATTCAACCTATCCAAAATACTTCCAAAGTTCGTTCCTCAAGTACTAAGGTGGCGGTGCCAAAAAAAGTAGATGTAGAGGAATGTGTGAGGAACAAATGTGCTTATTTGCCGTCCAAATATTTTGGCTTGATTGTCCTGAAATCTGCCACCGAAGAAAAAAAAGGCCTGTATCTCTTTGAAAAAAAACAAGAGAAATGCGTGTTGAGATTTGGCCTCGAGAGTGATTGCGGGAGCGGGCGAGAGGTCGTTCGCGGCTCGAGAAAGGGCGTGACAAGTCAGGTTTTTTTCTGTTATTTTCTTCCACTTTCACTTGCGAGGGCATATTCCAACACTCCCCTTTCACAAGCACCTTTAAAAGCAAAACTACTTCAAAGAAAGGAACTGAGTGAGAGAATTTAAAACGCCACTGCCCAGGTGAAAAACCCAAACCAATTGACCAATCTGGGAAAACTGTAGCAGGGTAAGGAAAGGAAACGTATCAGGAAGGCGCTGCTGGGGAGAGTACTGCAAAAAGGTAGGGAAAACAAAAGGGTGCCCAAAACGGCAAAATGAAAGAAGGAAAATCTAACCAGTGCCCCACCCTGGGGCCTAATCCACCACTTTACTCTTGCGCGCCATGCGCGCCCTCCATGCGGTGCCGTGCACTGCATTCTTCTCCTTGTCCTTGGTCCGTTTCTGAAGGAAGTGATCTTCACGGCGTTTTGTCCTAATTGTTCGTACATGCTCAATCAACTTCTTATGTTCGGCTGGTCCCTTGCTTGAGTCAACAAGTCCAAGTAGTATTCGGCCTTTGAAAACCATGTCGTGTCCATGTGGCTTGGTGAGGAGATCAGCAAGCTGATCAAAGGAGGGGATGTGATCAACCTGCACAAGACCTTCCTCAACAAGCGACCGGATGTGGTGGTAGCGAAGTCGAATGTGCTTGGAGCAGTCTGTATGAAGATCGTTCACTGTCATATGGATTGTTGGTGTGTTGTCCTCATAAGCAGTCAGTGGTAGCTTGAGGGGCATCTTGACTGACAGGTGAAGGTTGTTGATAGCCTCAAGCTCCTGACCAAGTTCACTGAGGGCAATATACTCTGCTGCTGTTGATGATGTGGGGATCGTTGACGAACGCGTCGACTTCCACCCAATTGCTCCCCCTGCTAGCAGCACGAGGTAAGCTATCTGTGAGCGGGAGTCATGGAAGGAGTTGAATGATGCGTCCGCGTATCCGACAGGTTGAGGGTTGTCGTCTGCACTGTAGCGAAGTCCAACTGTGGTGGTGGCCTTGACGTACCCAACAACATCCAACAGCTCACGCCAATGCCGTCTGCATGGATCCTGGGCAAAGGAGCCAAGTAGACTGACACTGAGTGCAAGGTCTGCTCTGGTTGATGTCGCTGCGTAGTTGAGGCTGCCAATCACACAGAGATACTCAGTGCTGTTGACACTCTCTTCGTCAGGGTCGATGGATTCTGGCACGCGAGGGGTGAGCTTGGAGGTAGCCTTAAGTGGTGCGCCTCGAGGCCTCACAGCGCCGTGTTCAGCCTCAAAGCAAGATAGGAAGTTTCAGATGAAGTTAGCTTGGTGAATGATTGTGAAGTTTGAATCACGGATAACTTCCATTGAGAGAACGTAGGTGAGCTTCCCGAGCTCCCAAAGCTTGAACTCCCCCTTGAGGTCAGCAATCGCATCCTTGATAGCAGCAGTGTGACCGAAAAAGGGGAGGTCATCAACATAGGTGAGGATGAAGCAAATTCCATGCTGGTTCTGCCGCCAGAACAAGCATGGGTCCGCCCGACTCTGCTGGAATCCCTTCGACTGTAGGTGTGCTGCAAGGCGCAGGTACCAAGTCCGACCTGATTGCTTCAGCCCATACAATCCCTTCCGGAGTAACCAAACCATTCCAGGGAGGATTGGTACACCAGATGGCAGTGCCATGAAGATGGCGACATCGAGTATTCCATACAGGTAGGCTGAGGAGATGTCGATCATCTCCATGTCCCAGCCATACAGGGTTCTGAGGGCAATCATCCATCAGAGAGTGTTACCTCGAATTACTGGTGAGTATGTCAGAGTGAAGTCAACGCCAGGCTGCTGCGTGAAACTACGAGCAACAAGTCTCGCGCGAAATCGTTCGATGGTGCCGTCGGGTTTGAACTTCAGCTTGTATACCAACTTGCAACTCACAATGTTTGTGTTGGGTGGAGCTGTGGCTTCGATGAATACGCCCATGTTGCGGAGCATACTCAGTTCGTACTCTTCGGCCTCTCTCCACTCTTTGGCAAAGGGTGAAGCCATGGCCTCCTCGTGCGTCAGCGGATCCTTGTATGTGTCAGGTGACACTCGAACTGTGTTGGAGTTGACGTTGAAAGCAAAGAGTGGTCTGTCTTTGTCATCTGAGTCTGACATGTACACAGATTGATCGTCGTTGTCGTCAGAGTCCTCATATGGTCCACACGCAAATAACGCATCTGGCACGCCAGGAGCACTCTCAGCAGCAGGTGGGTCACTTGGCATGGCTGGTTCCGCCGCATCACTGGGCCTTCCACCCCTAGCAATGTGAGTGTCCCAGGCTCGCGTGGGCGCAGAGCCCCACCCCACGGGGCTCTCACCATCCACGGCCACTGGAACCTCTGCGCTGGACTGAGATGCCACGTCTACAAAGCCGCTGGGCCCGCCGCCCCTAGCGCTGCTGGAAGGACGGTCCCCAACCACACCAGTGGTGCCCTGTGCTACGGCTCCCAGTTGGTTGTTGGTTGGGTTCTTTCTTGGTCGTCCACGTTTCTTCTTTGGTGGTGGTAGGTCAGGGTCAATGCTGGGGGCCACTACTGTTTCTGGTGATGCAGTTTGTGGTGGTGGTTCAGGCAGTGGCTCTGCAGGTGGTGGTTGTTGTGGAGCTAGTGACGACTTTGGTGGTTGCCCCTGCTTCTTCGGTGTTGGCACTGTCTGTGCTTTGTCGTGCCCCACCTTCTGCTGCTGCTTCTGCACTTTTTGCTGCAGTGCCTGCTGGAGAATCTGCTCTGCATGAATGACTGATTGGACTGCCTCTTCACATGCTGGGTGACTGAGGTCTGAAAGTGGTGGGAGGTTAACGCTGATGCTCTCAATCCCCCCCCTCACAGCGTGAACCCCAGCAAAAGGAGGGAACTTGTCTTCAAAGAAGACGATGTCATGGTAGCGCTGGTAGATGATGCGCTGCTCTTGGAGCTCCCACAACACTGAAACTGATCGTGAAACAGAGCCGAGGTAGACAGCTGGACGGCCCTTGGGGTCGAGTTTCTTGCAAAGAGTTGGGCTGACCTGGTAGAAGCACTTGGAACCAAAAGTTCGAAAGTGGCTAACTTGTGGAGGTACGTGGTGCCGGCCCTCGTGCGGTGAGAAGATGCCTCGCTGTACATTTGGGAGGCAGTTCTTGATCTGGGAGGCTTGCTGATACGCATAGCTCCAAAAGGTGAGAGGAACATTGGGAGCGCCAAGGAGAAGAGAGCCAGTCATATCTGTCACAATCTGGATGTGGCGTTCTGCAACTGAATTCATCTGCGGGGTTCGCGATGGCGAAGGTTTGAGCTGAATGCCACGTGAATCGCAGAAAGACTTGAACGTCTGGTTGAAGTTTTCTTTTCCTTGATCCAGGCGGATGATCTGGATTTTTCGTCCCTCAGTTTTCTCAAGGAAAAGGATTAACTTAATAAGGAATGGTAAGGCGTCGCTCTTTCGGGGGATGGGCTCATTCCATGAATAGCAGGTGCTCTCGCAAACAACAGTGACTGCGTAGTTGCAGCTGTCAAAGGACGTGATGGGGATTGAATTGACATCAATGTTGAGGGTGTGTGCGAAGGGAATTGGCTCATCAGGATGGGCTGGGAAATTCTTCTGGCGCATCTTGGCTGCAACGCAGATCTCGCACTTGGGGATGTGAGAGGTGTTGAGTGGTGGAAGGTCTGCTGTCGTTTGGTGGTGAAGCATGTAGCTTCCCATCTTCTTGAAGGTTGTTCGTGGCAAGGAGGCTGTAAAGGGGGCTTGGAGCGTAGCAGGCTTCCTTGATTACAATCTCCACACCGTTTGGAAGAGGGATTCTTGCTGGTCCAACACCTTTGATTTTGAGTGGGGTGGAGTCTTTGTCAATGGTTCCAACAGACGAGGTGCGTTCGGTGTAGGATGTGAAAAGGTGAGCATCTTTGAGAATGGTCTTGACACAGCCAGAGTCGACAACGATGGGTGATTCCCAGTTGGTCCTCTAGGTTTGTTACGGGCTTCCATAGTCTTGAGGAAGGCAAAGAGGGCAGTCATGTCTGTGATGGTGTTGTTGTCCACTCGAGATAGATAGTTCTCAGTCCGAATGTGCCAGTACTCTTTGTCCTCTAAACATTCTGTCAGTGGATCCACCATTGACTCAAACTTCAGCATTTCGTTGATTTTGCCTAAGACACCCCTGGGGGCAAGGCTCCTGACTTCGGCTAGGTCTCTATAGTGCTTCTCAAATATGGGTTGAAAATCAGCAATCTTCCCCCCCAGTTCAATCTTGAGGGCAGCAATCTTGCGAATCATTGCACGCGCCTGTGTTTCATCAATGCGTCCAATCTTCCTCTTGAGTTCTTCAAGTGCCTGAAAGACAAACTTAATGCCACTGATTTTGTGTTCAAGAGTCTCACTTATGTGATTGTAGATGTGCAGCATCCCAGCCCGATTCTGGTCATACGTTCCTGGGAAGATGTTTGCGTCATCGCTAAATGTCCAGTAGCCAACATATTCTGGGTTGTTCTGGACGTACTCGTGGGTGATATGCATGACCTCCCACTCGTTATATCCAGCTGGGGGGTTTGCTGACCAGAACTTGAAATGCTCAGGGACGGCAGGAATCGCAGCAGTTGTGTCTGTAGCAGGAACTGCTGGGACAGTAGTAACTTTGTGCACAAGTCGGACACGGACGGCAGCACTTGCTTGCTTACTGGCAAAATGCCCCTCCACATAGTCTATCCATCTTGTGAAGTCGACAGGGTTGACTAGCTGACGGTGCAGGAGCTTCACGTTTGACTCGCTCATCATGTTGGGAGAGAACGAAGGTAACGGCGGGAACAAGAGAAGTTAAAATGAGTGTTCCACAGCACTCTCAACTGAAGCTGGTGAATCGATCACTCAGAGTTCGACGGGGTACAGTCACTTGGTGGGTAGAAATTGATAGTGATTGTGTGGAATTCGGTGTCGACGGCGTTGAGACCGATCGAAATTGTGAATGTTGGCAGTGGCTGTTTCGCTGACTGGTGAAGACGATCGCTTTTCTTGATGTGGTGGATGGCTTCGGTTCAAATCCTTGATGATGATCGTGAGGGTACTGTCTTCTTTTCTTGATTACTCGTTTGATCCCTTGTGCGATGATGGATCGCTCGATTGCTTCCGAGAGCCTCCTCTATCGGTGGAGAACTCTCCCTGGTAAGGTGTTGAGATTTGGCCTCGAGAGTGATCGCGGGAGCGGGCGAGAGGGCGATCGCAGCTCGGGAAAGGGCGTGACAAAGTCAGGTTTTTTTCTGTTATTTTCTTCCATTTTCACTCGCGAGGGCATATTCCAACAATGCGCAAACGGATTTTTAGGTATCATGGATTACTGCGTATCGATTTGCCGTCTAGCAAATTTGAATTTATAGCATAAAGTGGGAATTGTATAAACCGACTTGCAAGCGGTCATGGGTGGCGGCAATGAACGCAATCAGGTGTTGACCTTGTCACGGATTGTTTGTTTCTAAAAGACCCTAACACTCTGCTTGAAGCCGGGCAGAACAATCACAGTGGAAGGAAATCGAGCCGTGCCTGCCAGCCGCCGGTTTCAGTGACAGCCTCGCGCTGCCACCCACCCCCATGCACTCACTCGATCGTCGCTCTTCGGTTCAAAGCAACAACAGCACACTCACTCAACCTTTTTCGAAGTTGATGACAGACCGACCCAAGCAGTCCGATCACGAGGCCAGGGAGGGAGTGCAGATGATGACATGGGGGAAAGACAAAGTCAGTGCCAGCTGTCAAAATTTTTCCTTTCTGTTTTTTTTTTCTTTTTTTTTTTTCCCTTTCCTTTTCTCGGCAAACAAACGAAAACGTGAAGAGATCCTCCTCCCGCATGCAAAAGATCCGAGCAGACAAGCACAACAAGAAAAGTTGAAGACAAGACAACGAAAGGGAAACAGTAATCAAACTGACAAAAAGAGGTTCGAGAGTGCCAACAGACGACGACGACCCTCCACACTTCGTCATCTTTGTTCCTCGTCGTACGCGCTGCGCACTCCCTCTCTTCTTCCCCCCCCCCCCCCCCCCCCCCCTGCCGCCAACGCTTGCTTACCCGCACCTAACACCTTCCTTCGCAGCCGCCTCGCAGGGGGAAAAAACTTAAAATCAGCAATGTCTTTTTTGCCCAGCGACTTTCTTTGGGGCTTCGCCACCGCATCGTAAGCACATCCTTGCCGTTTCCCCGCGCACCCACACTTCTCATTCTCCGGACGGGAGGAGCAAATCCCCCGCGCCGCCTCCCGCCGTCGCCCACCTTGTGCAGTTGGAAAGTTGCGCCTTGGCCCGAATGCGTCTGACTCGACTCCATCCAGGTACCAGATTGAAGGCGCGATTGAGCAGGACGGGAGGGGTCCGTCCATTTGGGACACATTCTGCGCAAAGCCCGGCAAGATCGCGGATGGGAGCTCCGGGGTTGAAGCGTGCGATTCGTACAACCGCACCGCCGAAGACATTGCCCTCCTCAAGTCCTACGGCGCGAACACGTATCGCTTTTCGATTTGCTGGTCCCGTATCATTCCTCTGGGAGGCCGAAATGATCCCGTGAACCAGGCCGGTATCGACCACTACGTCAAGTTCGTGGATGATCTCTTGGAGGCCGGAATCACTCCTTTCATCACTTTGTTCCACTGGGACCTTCCCGACGGCCTGGACAAGCGTTACGGAGGCCTCTTGAACAAGGAAGAGTTCCCACTCGACTTTGAGAACTACGCGCGCATAATGTTCAAGTCGATTCCAAAGTGCAAAAACTGGATCACCTTCAACGAGCCTTGGTGCTCGGCCATCCCCGGGTACAACCTCGGTGCTTTCGCGCCAGGTCGCACATCCGATCGCACAAAGTCACCCGTCGGCGACTCCGCCCGCGAGCCCTGGATTGTCGGGCACAACCTGATCCTCGCGCATGGCCGCGCCGTGAAAGCCTACCGCGACGATTTCAAGCCCACCCAGGGCGGACAGATTGGTATCACCCTCAATGGAGACTACGCATACCCGTGGGACCCTCAGGACCCCGAGGACGTCGCGGCTTGCGAGCGCCGCATCGAGTTTGTCATCTCCTGGTTCGCGGACCCCGTCTACTTTGGCCGCTACCCCGAGTCGATGCGCAAGCAGCTCGGCGACAGGCTTCCCGAGTTCACGCCGGAGGAGGCCGCGCTCGTCAAGGGCTCGAACGACTTTTACGGCATGAACCACTACACTGCAAACTACATCAAGCACAAGCCCGGCCCCGCGAGCGACGACGACTTTTTGGGCAACCTGGAGCTGCTGTTTGAAAACAAGAACGGCGACAGCATCGGCCCCGAGACCCAGTCGGTCTGGCTCCGCCCTTACCCCATCGGGTTCCGCCACCTGCTCAATTGGATTTCCAAGCGGTACAATTACCCGACCATTTACGTTACGGAGAACGGGACGTCCATCAAGGGCGAAAACGACCTGCCGCTGGAGCAAGTCCTGGAGGACGACTTCCGCTCCAAAAACTATGAGAGCTACATTCGGGCCATGGCGGACGCAAGCACTCACGACGGAGTGATTGTGAAGGGCTACATGGCCTGGTCCCTGATGGACAACTTTGAGTGGGCGGACGGTTACGAAACTCGGTTCGGTGTTACGTACGTCGACCACAAGAATGGCCAAAAGCGGTACCCGAAGAAGAGTGGGAAGAGCCTCAAGCCGCTTTTTGACAGCCTGATCAAAAAAGACTGAACACGATTCAACTCTATGCATGTGTATAGCGAGGGGGATGGTCGTGTGATTTTTGCCTGAATAAAATCGATGGTGCATCCCACTCACTTTCGCGACGTGGCCAATTGATCGCCGAAAATATAACGGTAGGGTTATTGCACACTGCACCAACGCCTTCCGCTTTCGGGTAAACACGTATGCTTTTCGAGGTGCGCTGGGGGAAAACAAATGAAACCACCGTGGCAGGAAACCAACGGCACGAGCCCGAACATGTGTCTTCCTGAAAGCCCCCCCGGTTTTGCCCGACCAACGTTAAGCAGTTTGTTTACATCGCGCTTCTCCGATGCCTTCTCCGTCGGATGCTCCTCCGTTCTCATATTTACACCACACACACACACACACACACACACACACACACACACACACACACACACGCACTCTCTCTCTCCCTCCCTTCCTCTCCGTCGTTTTATTGCTTGGCTTCATAGCGAACTGAAACAAGCCCAGCCTACGGTATGGCTGCACCAAAGGTGAGGCGCACAGTGACCCAAGCTCTGAAGGGGGCCGCGCTCTCCGGGTTACGGGGTGGCGCCGCGACGGCGGCGACGTCGCCGAGGCGCTGCCACGACGGACCTGGGGCAGGACGACGAGGCAGCCCGCATCCGATACCCTTGCTGTGGCCATCTACGACCTGTGGAAAACTCACAACATCGTCCCCTCCCTTTCTGACGCCCCTTCCTGAAGTGGGACGCTCGGCTCGCCGACTCTGTTCCGCATGACTCGAGCTGTAAGTGTGGGGTAGGACTGAACAAAATTTGGCGAACTGACAATCGTTCGGTCTGCATTGCGCTTCCCACCGGATGAAAATGTATTGCGCAACTTGCAGACTGTGAGTACAAGCCGCACGTTTCGGATATCCCAATTGCCTGACCGGGGAATGACAAAACCTCCTGCACGCTGAACAGACGCGAAGAGCATTTTGGGAGGAGTGCTGGCATGCGGTCTTACACACGCCGCCATGACTCCTCTCGATGTTGCAAAGGTGAAGACGGACTCTCAAATTTATTTTTTTTTTTCTTTTTCTTCGCACTCCGAATGGGTCATAATTCGATGATTTAACAGTGTAACATGCAAGTTAATCCGAGCAAGTACCGCGGCCTTATCTCTGGTATCAGGACCATTGTCATTGAAGAGGGAGCTGGAGCTGTGTGGAAAGGCTTCACTCCCACTTTGCTCGGCTACTCAATTCAAGGCGCGTTCAAGTACGGCCTGTACGAAGTGTTCAAGGACCAATATAGCAACTTGGCAGGCGAAGAGAATGCCAAAAAGTACAAGGGCCTCATTTGGTGTCTCGGATCAGCTTCGGCCGAGTTCTTTGCCGACATGTGAGTGGGTTACTTTTATCGTCCGACCGATTTCGTCCGCTCCAACAGACTTTGCATTCTTTCTCCAGCGCTCTCTGTCCCCTCGAAATGGTCAAGGTCAAGGTCCAGACGGCACCCGCTGGTACATTCCCAACCGCGTTCGGACCGGCTCTCGTCAAAATGAGCGCCGAATCGGCAGAGACGAAATTCCCTTTCGGGTCTCTCGTCCCGCTCTGGTCCCGCCAGATCCCATACACCGTCGCCAAGTTTTATTTCTTTGAGAAGGTGAGGCAGCCAAGCAATGGGATCCTAGGTGGTCGCCTCAGGCGCTGTACGCAGCTTTTTAGAAACTAACAATGAATTTTTCTTCTTCGCCTTTTCTTTTCTTTTTTTTTTTTTTTTTCCTGTTCGGAAACGCTCCTCCAAAGTGCGCGCAACTCTTTTACACTCACGTGTTCACGAGACCCAAAGAAACGTACTCCAAAGGCACGCAGCTGGCCATCACTTTTGCGTCCGGGTACGCCGCCGGCGTCATCTGCTCCGTCGTGTCGCACCCAGCGGACTCGCTCGTCTCCCAGCTCGGCAAGGCGTCGAACAAGGGCAAGTCCCTCGCTCAGATTACGCGGGAGGTCGGGTTCGTCAACCTCGCTACCCGTGGGCTGAGCACGCGGGTGCTCATGTTTGGCACGCTCACTGGCGTGCAGTGGTGGATCTATGACTCGTTCAAGAGCGCTATGGGTTTGGGTACAACTGGTGGAAAGTAGTGGACCAGTGGGTGAAGATGTACATTTTGGTTCTCTCTTTTTGTTCTTTCTTCTTTTTTTTTTTCTTTTTTTTTCTTTTTCTTTTTTTTTTCTTTTTTAGCATTGGCCCGTCCCTTGGGACCTGCAGGGAGGCCTCGTGCGAAATTGAGAAGAAAAATCTCTTTGTGATTCAAAGTGGAAGTGACCTCCGAATCTCTGTCGTCCGACTGCTCGGACCGACTGACTGGACACAAACAGAAACGGAGTTCGAATCTGTTTGTGCCTTGTCGTGAGAGAGAAGGAGAGAGAGAGACAGACAGACAGACAGAGCCAGAGAGCTAGAGCTAGAGCGAGAGAGAGAGAGAGAGAGAGAGAGGAAGAGAGAGAGAGAGAGAGAGAGCAGGAACACAACGAAACAATCGAAAAAACAGGAAAAGAAAAACAAAAGAAAGCTTCCTTGAGCGGCTGCCTTGCCTCGCCTCACCCGGCCCTCTACCTTTCGTCCCGCTTCCCTCCCGACCACACCCTCCTCAGCGGTCTCCCGCCTGGGGGCGTCATCCCCTTCGCACAAAGCCAACGGAGCAGCTGAGGTCGGGCACTGCTTCACCCTCTCTCCTCCGCTCCGCATCACTTGCCCGCACCCACCCCATCCCCGATCCCATTCCACCGCCGCCAAGCCGTAGCAGCACCATGGCCGATGGCGGGGACGAATACGACAATAAAGGCGGGCCGCGCCGGTGGGACAAGCCCGCTCCTCTCCTCCCGAGCCTACTGGCGCTGGGAGCCCCCAGCTCCAGCACCGCTGCCGCACGCGGAAAGCTGTCCATGTCGTCGTCGTTGTCGTCCGGTGCGTCATCGCGACAGTCATCCCCGGCCCGGAGCACCGCGCCCGCAGCGGAGCCCGGTCCTGCCGGAACTCAAGCGCACCACCCCAAAAAGAGGAAGCTGGACTTGGGAGACGACGGCGCAGCCAGGCCTCTCTCCAGCATTCCTAGGCCGCAGGTGAAGGATGGCTTGAATGCGCTACCTCAACCCTTTCTAATCCCCCTCCCATTTACCTTCTTCCCCAACTTTGAATCCCAGCCCTTGCAATCCAAGCCTCTCGAGACTGCTCAGTCTAGAATTCCGTCCGCGGCAGGCCGTCCTGTGCGGCAAAGCATTGCACGTCCAACCATCGTTCCGTCCGCCGCCGCCGGACTCCTAGCCACCTCCCGGCCCGAGTCGCGCAGTCGCATATTCCCACAACCAACTCCGGACAACAACCCATTCCTCACTGGACCGACATCCGGCACCACCGCTTCGGCGCGCACCACTCCGACTTCCGCAACCCGCGTCTTTGCGCCTGGCGAGCGCCTGCTCAAGGTCGAACTCGCGGAGCGGGACGAAAAGATACGGGCGCTCCAGGATGAGCTTGCCAAGCTGAAGAAGAAGGCAGACCGCTCCTCGCCGCAGAAAGCCTCGGTGGAAACCGCACCGCCTCAACAGGCTGCCGACGTTGCTGCCCTGAAAGCAGAGCTGGATGCGGCACGCATTGAGCTGAAGCGGCTGGAAGTGGAGCGGCAAATACAAGACGATAACATTGAAGACTTGAACGAGAAGCTTGATGGACTGACGGGGCTCCAGTCAGTTGGCCTTGTCTCCGCAAACGACTCGACTCCAGAAGTGGAGAGGCTTCAAACGATGGTGATCGATTTGGAGCGAGAAGTTGCCAAGGCGAAAGCAGACAAGTCGGAGATGGCACGTGCTCTTGACGAGGCGAAAGAAAAGGCTTTGCACGCTGCAGCGGAAAGAGATGCCGTCAGCGGCAAGTGCAAGCTGGAGCTGCTCCGGGCAGAAGGTTTCGTTCGGGAACAAAGAGTCAAAATCGAGGCCCTGGAGAAGGCTGCCGAAGACTCTGCGGAATCCGTCTTGGTCGCCCAACAGCGGGTAACAGAGCTGAGCGAAGAACTTAAAAGTGTGGAAAACCGCCTCGCGTCGAAAGAGCAAGAGTCGAAATCTCTCAGCGACGAGGTAACTATTGTGAATTGGATTCATTCAATCTCTTACCGCCTTCTGTCAGGTGGCCAAGCTCAAAGAAGATTTAGAACAGCAAAGCATGAAACTTGCAACTCTTGAAGATCCCGCGAATCGTGTTCCCCCAGCCGCTTTTCTGCGTCTTCCGATACCTCTTGATACCATGCCAGACCTAAGCACCATGAAGTGGGCGCTCACCAAAATTTGCGCGCAGTACTATCGGATTCAAACACAACACGAAGAGCACTTGTTTGAAATGGCCGAAGCTCTTGCCAGCGAAATGGCGGCAGTTGTTGATGAAAAGGAACCCGCCGAGGATCTCTTGGTAATCATTGAACTCAATCCTCACGCCTGGTGTTGAAATTCCTTCCTCAGCTGAGTCCCGTTTTGGACGTCGAAGACCTGCCCGAGGTCGTGGAAATCGCGGCGCCACTGAGCAGTGAAAAATGTGAATTATCAGGCCAACTGGATGCCCCTGAGAGTCAGGCTAAGGACGACCAAATTCAAGTAGATTCCCTCAAAACCATGGTCGCGCAGCTGCAAGATGAAATCCAATCTATGAAGTCCCTGCAAGCGCATGCTGAACAAGGAACACTAAGGGCGAAGCGACTTGCCAGTGTACGTTGAACTTCAATTTTTTTGTTTCGGTCCAACTAACCTGGTCCTCTTCCAGGATATTTGTGTTCAAACAGACGAGCACATTGGGACTGTAGCAATTAGAAATTCCGTTGACGACTGCGAAATCGGTGGATTGACCCCAGACCATCAAATCGCCTTGATTCGTCTGGAGGCAGTTGAAGCGCAAGCCTCAGAAATTATTCGCCTGAAGGAAGAGATAAGACAATTAAAGGGTGAACTTGCGATCGCCTGTCAGAACCTTCAGGCTTCTGTTTTGACTTGCCATGGTTTAACGGCACAACGCGCGGCTGAAAAAAGCCAATTTGACAGCCAAATCGATCACCTGAGCAAAGAGATTGAGGACGGTCGTTTTGAAATCGCTCGCTTGTTTGCTGGGGCACATACAAGTGAATCTTCGTTGAGATCATCGACCGCTGAGCATGAAGCAACTCTTGCTGCGATTGCTAATGAGGTGTCCGCCGTTCGAAGTGCAGCGCTTGCAGCCACTGGAGGAGTTGATTCTCCGGCAAAGAGTGGAGCAGTCGTAGGGGTTGCTTCCATTCTGAATCAACTCTCAGACGTGCGGTCATCAGTGGACAAACTCCAGATGCAAGTCGACTGGCTGACCCGCTGCCGTCTGGAAGCGGAACAGCGCAACACAGCTATGAAGTTATCCCTTGAAAGCCTAGTTCCCGACTCGATTCCGGCAGACCCAGCGGAGAGGCCGGATGACCGTGATGTAATGTCTGTCCTTCAAGAGAGACTGTCCAACGTGGAAGAGTTGCGCGACAATCTTAATTGTGAACGGGAGATTTCCGCAAATGCAAAACGATTAAACGCTGAACATGATGCCAGAATTCAAGAGCTGGAGGCCCAAATTTCCGCGACAGCAGCTCAATTGGTGGAACTGCAGTTGAAGTGCGGCAGTCAGTCTGAAGAAACAGAAACGCTGCAACAGCAATTGAAGGCTGCTCAAGCGGAAAATGCACGCCTGGCTGAATCGGTCGAGCATTGCCAAAGGGATCTTCAGACATGGTCAGATAAGGCGAAGGCGTGGAATATACAGGATGCAGAAAATTCAGCGAAGCTTGAAGCGGCGCTGCAACGTGAGCGCTCAACGATTGAGGGTTTCGAATGCGCCTGTGCCGAAAACACTGCCCACCTTGCGAGAATCCACGCATTGGAGGACCAGTTTTCCAGAGCGGCCGAGCAGATTTCCGAGAAAGAGGGACTGAAGCCAGGTCACTCCGAGGAAGACCTTTCCGCTATGCGGCTATTGGTAGCTGCTCAAGATGAGAATGCGCGATTGGCGGCATCCATCGACGAGATTCGCGCACAACTACAGCTGTTTAGAGAGAAGGCAGAGACGTGGACGGCAAAGGAGGTGGCGGCCGAACAAGAGTTACAAGCAGCTAGAAAACGAGCAGAAGACATCAGCGAGGAAGTGCAACGTTTGTCAACCAAAATCCTTGCCAATGAGGACAAAATCAGGGTGCTAGAGGACGAGCTTACGACGTCTAGGAACAAGATTCAGGAACTGCAGTCTAGACACGATGCCAAATCAGAAGAGGCGTCATCGATTCAGATACAGTTGAATGCAGCTTCTGCGGAAAACGTGCGCCTGGCCACAGAGATCGAGAAATTCAGAGGCGACATTACTTCGTGGGAATCCAAGGAATCGGAGTGGGGCTTGAAGGAGGGAAATCTGACGGCCCGCTTGACCTCTGTATTAAGCGAGCACGAGTCGAGCTTTACGGCACTGGCCGCAAAGGACGCGGAGGTCGTTTTGCTTCGGGAGAAAATTCAGCAGCTCGAAGGACATGTCGAAGAAGCTGAGGCAGGAATGCGCACATCCAGCACCCTGAACGAAGGATTGCAATCTTTATGCGACAGCTTGCAGGCAACAAATGCCGAGATCACCGAAAATCTCGCAACAACGCAGTTGGACCTCAAAAAGACACTCCTTGAAACGGACGAACTAGTGAAGTCGCTGAAATCAGCAGCAGCGCGGAACAGTGAACTCTCCCAGGAAATCAAGGAACTCCAGGAATCCCTCAGCCAGGTGCGACAGACCGTTGCAGACCAGGAGGCTCTTATATCAGCAAACGCTTTGCGGTTGGAGGAGGCTGAGCGCGCAAACGCAGCCGCCCGTAATGACCTTGTCAATGCCCAGGAGTCACTCGGCCAGGCGAGACAGACCGTTGGAGATCAAGATGCGACGATTTCAGCGAACGCGAAGCGGTTGGAGGAGATCGAGCGCGCACACGCAACAGCACATAGCGACCTGGCAATCGCACACGATCGGATCAATCAGTTTGAGAAGGACTGCAAGGAGTGGGATGAAGCAAGATTGACGCTAGAATCCCAAAGGCTTAATTTGGAGCAAGAACTAGGAAGCATCACCTCTGAGCTTGCCGATGCTCGAGCACAGCACGCGAAGGATATGTTGGCTGCGGCCGATCGCTTGAAAGCTTGCGTGGAAGGGTCTGAAATTCAAATAAGGGAGCTGAAATCTGAGGTGGAAGAGCTTCTTAAGAGCGTTGAGGCTGGCAGAGGAGAGCTGGAGGACGTGCTTCAGGCGGCCAAAAGTCGGGAAGACGCGATGTTGAGTGACATTGAAAACTTGGAACTGGATCTGAAACAGTCGCGTGGGCAACTTGAAGCGGCACAGCTGGACTCGAAGCGACACGAGGAAAACTGGAGGGAGAAGGTAGTTTCGTTGGAGAGTCAAATCAAGGAACTTCGCGCAGAGATCGAGCTTAAGGTCAACACGCTCCTCCAAAGCGATGAAATGGCAAAGCACCTGACTGCCCAGCTGTCGCAGGCCGAACAGCAGCAATCGATTGAAGCCGCCAGTGCCCAATCCCGACAGGAACAGATAATTTCGCTCGAATCTGCTTTGTCGGAATGTAAATCTAAGTGCGCGGATCTTAGGGCGGGATCTGATTGTTTGCGACGGGAGATTGAATCTTGCTTTGCAAGCATCCTTCGAATCGACTCAAACTCCGATGAAGCCTTGGACCCAGAATACGCCGATTTGCCGTCATCGGAGCTGCTAAATCGGATATTGTCCTGGTACCAGCTTAAACACGAAGCATCAGAAGCAGACAAAGCGCTCTTGAACGAAACAGAAACCCAGTTGCGGAACGCGACGGATGAGGTTTCTGCCCTCACAAAATCCTGCAGTACTCTTCGCTCGGAGAACGACGAAAAAGTGTCTTATTTGGAAACACGAATCAAGGACTTGGAGCGATTGAAGGATAGCTTCGAAGACGAGGTAGAGCTGCTGCGCCGTCAGCTTCAGAACTCGGAAAGCGACCGCAGCGTGGCTGAAAAGGTTGCTGAGCAGGTTACTCTGCAGCTCGGTGAGTTTGAGAGTCAGGTCTGTGAAATGCGGGCAAGCATCGATGAATATGAGAGGAGCACTGCAGAGCTTGTCCAGTCGCTCCAGGATAAGGAAGCTTCTTCGCGGGCGCTAGACGAAGAGCTTTCCTCCTTGAAGTCTGCGTTTGGTTTAACTCAAGATCGTGTCAACGAAATGATCAACGACCTGCTTACCGATGACCTCAAAGCCGTGGTGAATGCAGCTGATCAGTCCAACGTGTCGAAGTTGATGGAAGCAAAGATTGACGCCCTCCGCGCTGCGTATGAGAGGCTGGAGGAGGAAAAACTGGATTTGCTGGAGTCCGTGGACGCCGGACGGCGTGCTACCGAATCATCAAACGAAGCACTGGCTAAGGCGGAGGCGAGCGCGCAGGAACTGGCGAGGGAACTGAGTACTTGCCGCGCTTTCGGTGTGGAGCTTGAGAAGAAGCGTGCGGAAATCCGGCAATTCGAATCGGCCCTTATCCTGGCGCAGTCCGAAATGGAGGCGAGGGATGCCGAATTGGCACGAACGAAGGCCGTTGCTCAGGAGCAGGAGGCCGAGCACCAAAGGCAGTTGTCCACAATGCGCCCCAAAGTGGTAAGTACTGAAGTGTTTACTCGATTGGAACCAAGTGGATGTGTGACGCGCGTTGTGCAATAGGTCGAGGTTGACGCATCGACTGAAACAATCGAGAACATTGACGAGGAGATGGACAAGGTATGATGGCCCACGACCCGCCATCGATCGATACTGACGGATTGAACAGATCACTGCAGCGCTGACGGACGTCTTGTCCAGGGAAGAGGTTTTGCGAGCAGAGCTGGACGACGCTCGGGATAAACTAAGAAAGTCAAGTGATGAGCTTGAAATGACCCGTACCGCACTCGACAATGACGCACTGGCCTTTAGAAGCGTGATCAGCGAAAACGTAACCAAAGTGAAAAACTTGGTCAAAGAGAGGGATTCTCTCAGCGAGCAGGTTGAGGAGCTCTCGAACAAGGTTGGCGACCTCTCTTCTCGCCTCAAGGTTGTGGATGACTATGTCGCGAAGAGAGAATTGGAAATCGCCGCGAAGGATCTCCAGATTCAGGAGCTTTCCTCGGAAGTGGCTGGCCTTCAAGGGGCCAAAGAATTTCAGCGCGTCAATGAACATCTGCTTCCTTCCCTCAAGAAGGAAGTGGAGGATGCAAAAAAGAGGGCGGAGGATGCGGAAGCTGAATCGAATCGGCTAGAAGCGGAATTCCATGTATGTCTAGTAATTCGTGCTCAGAACCTCTGTAACTGAAACCACTGTCTTGCGTGCAGGATGCAAAAGGGAAGCTCGCCAACACGATCCAACTCTTGGAAGAGAAGACTGCGAAGTATGAGGAGCGCAACCGAGAGCTAATGGAGAGGCTGGAGGACGGAGAGGAGGCCGAGAAGACCTTGCTGGCCAAACTGGAAGATTTGATCAACGACCGCAAGTCTCTGTCGGAAAAAGTTGAGTCCTTGGAATCTGAGATAAACGAAAGTCGAGCCCAACAAGCCTTGCTTGAGGAGCAAATGCAGGCCTGCAAAGAGGCATCCGCTGAACTGGAGCAGCGGGCCAACGACACGGCTTCATACAACGAAGTACTTCTCGAGCAGTCTTTGGCCAGGGTGAAGGAAATGAAGGCTCTTTCGGCAACAAGGCAGAAACTGGAGCGGCAGGTCCAAAAGCTCCAGAGTGAGCTCGCTGCAAAGGATCCATTGTCGGTTCTTCCAAGCGACCGCATTCTTCATTCACCAAACGCGACAAACTCGAAACTAATTACTCGTGCCGTCTCGTCTTCTCCTGAGGGCTCTGCTTCGGCCGCGTCGTCGTCAAAGCGCAGCGCAGCGAGCAGCGACGCTCCGCTACCGCCGCCCAAGTTTGTGAAAAACGAGGCCCTGAGCGCAGTCTTCAAAATGCCCGCAACCCCCGCCGCAACCGCAGTCCCCACGGAAGCGGCTGGTCCGTTGAGACCGAGCCCTGGAAAAGCAAAAGGGGAGTCGGCGGCGGCGGCGGAGTCGGGGCCGTCGCAAAGCTCCCCGCCTCCGCGTCAAGCTGAACAAGAACCGAAGCGAAACGCGAGGAGAAGGACGATTGCCGCATCCAGCGCTCTTCGGTCTGACCAGCAGCAGCAGCAGCAACCTCAGTCGCGAACTCATCCAAGCAAACCAGAGTGTAGCCAACAGTGATGTGATGTTGTAACGTATAATATTGTCCTGATATATAATAAATATGTATTTTCCTTTTGTCAATTGCTGCGCGTTTTCGTCTCTCTCATTTCCTTCGTGGAATGGAAGTGTCCTTTGATGCTTGAGCGAAGTCACCCAGACCTAGCTTGGTCTTGCACGAGGTCCAGACTTATCCCGCCAGGCAGTCACCCATGTCTGCTGGCCACGCCACGCGACAAGGATTGGAGGAAAAGCAAGAAAAGAAAAAAAAATGGCATGCCAAAGTCAAGAAGCCTTATATTTGCAACTCTAAGCGTGGGCCGTCGGAACCCGCTTTCACTCCAGGGTCAAGTGCGCTTTCGAAGCTGATGCTGCAATGCCGGTTGTTTCAACGGCGACGGCTGGGAGGGCCTGAGCATGATGGGAGCAGTTCCGCGGTGGCTTAGGAGGTTGCCACCAAACGCTGGCTCGCCAGACTCCCTCTTGGTGGTTCCCGCCGTCCCGTGCGAGTGGAACCCGAGCCCATCGGCCGCCCGTCCATGCCGATCGCCCGCTGCCTCCATCGACCGCCGCTGCTGCCGATGCTGCTGCGGCGGCTGCGGCTGGTGGTGCTGGTTCTGGTGGTGCTGGTGGTTGTGGTGGAGTTGTTGTTGTTGGTGCAGTCGCCGTCCGTGCGGGATCGGCGACTCGATCATGGGCTCCGGGAGCGAGTGAGACGCCGCGCGCTCAAAGTTCTCTTCATCTGCGCGGCGGCTAAAGGACGTCTGGTCGGTCGTGCTGTGAGCGGCCGAGTACGGCGGAGCTGCGATTGTGATGGGCCGGCCGACGACTTGCGGTTTGGCCGCCTGAGCCGCTGCTTGCAACGGCATGCTTTTTCAATTATGTTTAAGTGATAGAAGGTTGGGTGCAAGGGTTAGGGTTGGAGGTGAGCTGTCTGCTTCGCATGATGCAGAGGGCACGTTCGATAAAGAGATAAACAGAAACAATATCAGCCTTACGCGTTGTTTAGCTTTTGATCCTGCAGCGGAGGACGTGCGGGGGGGACGCTCGCGCCTAAAATTCCACGCTGAGCATGAAGAACCTTTTGGATCTCGGCACTTTTCTTACCGTCTGTGCTTTGCCCGTTCAATGCGGTTTCCCTTCGCGTCAATTCTTGCTCCCAACGCAGCAAGTGCGCCTCCTTCGCCTGGAGTGCAGTCTCCTTTCGCCGCAACTCGTCCTCCTTCAAACTGAGCTCGGCTATTCTGCAGAATGGTTGGGCAATTAAGATGAACTTGCCCTGGCGCTGTATCTTTACCTCTGTGCAAGGTCGGCATCTTTTAAGCAGGCGCGTATGCGCGGGATTTTTAGGATCTCTGCCGCGCTGGGGCGTTTCATGTACTTTGACTGCGTAAGCGGTACATAAAAGTTCATTTCCTTCATACGTTAACATTGAGCATCGCCCGAATGACACCGTTCAGGTCTGCGGAATACTTGCAGTGAAGTTTAAGAACGGAATTTCCAGAGGGGCAGCCTCACCATGCCAGGAAGAGGTTCAAACTTTCCTTGTTTTATCTTTTGCTCCAATCCTGCTTGTGTTTTCGATTGAAAAGGGGGTCTTCACACTGTAAGCCTTCAGTCCTGTTGGTCGAAAAGAGAAGCTCACTCCAAGGAACAAAGCTCATAAATAACGCAGCCTGTGGGTTTCTTAGAGGGTTATGTGAGGGAACTGCTCTACCTAGCGCCCAGATATCAGATTTTGAGTTGTACTGCGTCTCATTTACAAGTTCCTAGTCCGACAAATGGTGTTATTTTTTGCTGATGCGACCACCAGAAGTATTACGGGTGACATATAAAATGGTGTTCTTTGTTTTCGTCAGTGGGATTCAGAAGCATTCCGCAATTGAATCACCTTACCCGACATATGTTTTCGCCATTTCTACATCTGGGTTGGACAAAGTTCGTGAAAGTCCGAAATCACCCAACTTGACATTGTTATTTCCATCAATAAATACTGCAAATGGAGCGTTAGGTTACGATTTTCGGAACACTTAGGGGAACCATTTTCCGGTTTTATGTCACTAAAGCAGACGCGAGTCAGTTTACGCAGCTCGCTTGAATGTCCCCACTTACCGGTGCAAAATGGCAGGATGCGACGGACGAGCTGGGTCCGAGCCGTGGTGACATTCATTCAGTGCCGCCAGTAGCTGCGTTAAAATTCTCCACACGTACTCTTCTCCAATGTATCTCCTTCGTACTCGTCAGTTTGAGCCCGGCGATCCATATCAAGACCTCACTTTTGCAGCTTAAACTGCTTGATTACAGCAGCAAGATCGCCTTGTGACCAAGATTCAGCTCCAATAGGAGTCACACACACAATATTTACCTTTTTCGCAGAATTCTTAAAGTGATGATACATTAGAACAGTGGTGACCGCTTAGTCCGGCGCCCTCACCCATCATGATGTAAATCATTGACTTTTCCCTGTCCAAGACCCGCTCGAAGTAGCGAACGATATTGGGATGCTTTAGCTCCCTCAAAATGTTGACTTCAGCGACAAGCTGGCGCTTCTCCCGCTCGGACATTTTGCTGAAGTCGATTTCCTTTCGGGCAAGAATCTGGAGCGACTGTTAGATCCTTTCCCGAGCATGGCCAAAGACAACAGGAGCGCAAGTTTCGAGAGGACAAGGCGGAATGGGTTCTTCTTCTTTGTTTGTTCCATTCCTGCGCTAGCTTGAAAAGTGGAGAGGGTTTTCGGGGAAGAGGGAAGGGGAAGAAGGTAGTGGGCTTGGTTTTGACGCGCCCGCACCACCCACCTTGCCGTCGGACTTGCGACATACTTTCCGGATGACGCCAAAGGATCCTGCAAATGGAGCATTCGAGATGAGGCCAGACTCCGGGGGCGGGAAAAGTTGGCCCCCGCACGGCCCAGCAGCAGCCTGTGCCACCAGCGGGCGCGCGCGCGCGCGCGCCGCGAGACGTACCGCTGCCAATGACCTCCAGTGGCTCGTAGCTCTCCATGTGGATAGGTGTGTTGAGCAATCTTCGGGCGGTTGAGAAAGCGGGCGCGACCACGAGCGGGACCCGATCTCGTCGGTCGGGTCGTTCGGTCGGTGGGCGGAACGGGGCGGGCGAAACGCGGAGCTGGAAAAGCAAAGAAAAAAAAAAAGAAAAAATATTACATAAAATACGTAAAAATGGGGGGGGAAAAGACAAATAAAACGAGAGAGAACCGGAAAGGTGCATTGAATCTGATCGAATCTTTCTCATTCCCACGAACAGACAGGATGGCTGCTCCGCACCTCGACCTTACGAAGCGCATCGCATTTATCGGAGGTAACGAAGTCAACAAACGCGAAGCGTGACTCCCAGCAAGTTCTAGCTACCTGACCATGTTCCCATTTTCCTTGCAGGCGGCAACATGGCCAAAGCCATTATTGGGGGCCTCTTCGCGGTAGGCTTTCCGGCTGCGAACATTGCCGTTTCCGAGCCCTTCCCGCCGGCTATCGAAGCTTTGAAGACAGCTTATCCGGCATCGTTCATCACCTCGGACAACAATGCGGCAATCACGTTTGGTGGTGCCGCCCAGCCGGCGGACCTCATCCTGTTCGCCGTGAAGCCGCAGGTCATCAAGTCTGTGGCGGAGGGCGTTTCGGTCGCGGTTCAGAAGCACAAACCCGTTGTCATCACGATTGCCGCCGGAATCCGCGTTGCCGATCTCGCGAGGTGGCTTTCTGCTGATCCCGTCACGCATGCTCCGTTACCCGGTGCATCCGCACCCGCGATTGTTCGGGTCATGCCAAACACCCCCGCGTTGGTGTCCGAGGGCGCGTCAGGGCTGTGGGCCGATGCGTCCTTGGACGGGGCGAAAAAGGACCTTGCATTCTCTGTCGTGAATGCTTTCAGCCAACGCGCATACTGGGTAGAGAAGGAAGGCCTCTTGGACGTTGTAACTGGAGTCTCAGGTGCGTTGGGCCTTTTTTTTTTTTTTTTTTTTTGAATTTAGAAGTTTCCGTCCCTTTCTCACCGATGGCGATTGCAATAAAAAATGACCAGGCTCTGGTCCCGCCTACTTCTTCTACCTGCTGGAGGCCCTGGAGGAGGCGGCCGTGCAGCTCGGCATGCCGCGGGACATTGCTCGTGGTCTCGCGGCGCAGACATGCGTGGGAGCAGGCAAGATGGCACTGTCGATGGAGGACCCCACCATCCTTCGGCGGAACGTAACATCCCCAAATGGCACCACGCACGCAGGCATCCAGGTCTTTGAGGCGGCGGGTGCGAAGAAGGTGATGATAGACGTGGTGAAGGCGGCCACCCGCAGAGCGGAAGAGCTCGCCGAGGTGATGGGGTCCCAGCTCTGAGATCAGAGCCGTGGGGGTGGTGGAAACGGGTGGTTGCAACTTAGTTGACCCAGTTGAACCCTTCCCTGAACCAAAGAAGCGGGTTGGTGTGTCATTGAGAAGAAGCGAGAACTGGCAAATCAAAATCATCATCATTCATCATCAAGGTCCTTGCTCGACCACCGACAACCAACCAACCAACCAACCAACCAACCAACCAGGCCACGCCACCGACTTCAAACTCCGTCGTCCTCCTGCGACGCAACGCGCCTCCATCTTTAGTCATTGGCATCACCACCACCACCACCACCACCACCACCACCACCATCGTCGCCGTCTCCCCTCGCATCCGTCGCCATCTATGCACGACGGATCAGCAGCACCGGTAACGACGTCCGCCGCACCCCCAGCAGCGGTTGCTGGACGGCCGCTCCCGCTCCGCTCCGCATCAGCCTCCGCCACCTCTTACTCTTCGTCCTTCCCGCCTCCCGCGGCGCCAGCGAGTTCGCTGATGCTAGCCCACTTCGCACGCAGATCCCCAACGGCGCTGCCCCAGCCCTTTCGCGCCAGTCCTACCGCACTCTCTCCCGCTCCGCACCGACATCTCCTTCTGACCTACCCTGACTCTCCGGAGGCAAGCGACCTTGCTGCCTATGCCGCCTGGCAGGTCATACTCTACCAACGCCGCCCGGGCCAGGTGGTCCTTTGGCAGCCCGATGAACGCCGGGCAGTGGTAAAGCGACTACGCGGCCTCCAACTTGGTTTTGCCCCGACTGCCGACGACAGCGATGGCGGTACTCACTCGCGGGGAACGGCGGCCAGCTCGGACCCCCTCCGTGGGCACCGGCCCCCTCAGCCTCAAGGCTTCCGTTGCCACGCATGCGGGCAGCGCATACCGCCGGTCCCCACACGGCCGTCCCCGGTTCCCCGCGGCTCAGATGCATCTCCAGGATTTGGCGATGCCGGCATCCCCAACGAGCGGCGGCGACGCCAGCAGGTCGATTCCTTCGTGACGGACGAGTACTTTCGCATTCTGGAGCAGAGCCGTACCGATGACGACGATGAGGTGGTCCCTGGTGCCACGCCCGCCCGCGAGCCTCATGGAGTACGAGGGTCTGCGAGCTTTGATTCAGCGTCAACGACTTCTCCGTGGGGCGCGGGCGTGTCCTCTAGCGGCTTCAACCAGGGTTACTACGAAAAGTTCTTTGTAGAGATTAAGCGGCTTGGGAGGGGCCAGAGAGGCAGTGTCTTTTTGGTGCAACACGTGAGTGCGTTGCCTTCACGACGTTGAACTCCATCGCACAAGGCCTGCTGTTTGCAGTTGAGTAATACGACTTTTCCAGATCCTGGAAGGAGTCACTTTGGGGGAGTACGCCGTCAAGTCGATTCCCGTTGGCATGAGTCATTCGTGGCTGGTGCGCCAGCTGAAAGAGGTGCATCTTCTCGAAAGACTTCGGTTGGTCTCGCTTTGTGCATCAGCACTCGCATGCTAACAACGGATTCACCTTCAGACATCCCAACATTATTCGCTACAAACATGCTTGGCTGGAAAATCGCCAGTTGAGCGTATTTGGTGAGTTTCGCATGTTCGGTCGCGATATTGTTGACTAGTCTTCTGCTACTAGGGCCAGCCGTTCCTTGCCTGTTCATATTGATGCAGCTCGCTAACGCGGGCAGTCTCGACGAGTACATCCAACTTCAAGTCCCATCCAATCCAGCGGACGATGACCCTTTCCTATCCACCTCCGACCTTTCAACGTTTCCGCCCCAAGACCGTATCCGCATCATGAAGGCGCTTCGCGAGCGCCGCCGCCGTCAAAAAGAAAACCCAAACTCTACTTCCGCCACCCTGTCGCGCGAAACCGAACGCGCAAGGCGCTTTGGCGGTATCGGCGTCGGTCCCCGTGGTGCAAGGGTTAGATACCTCACAACAGAGGCCATTTGGAGCTTCTTTAGCGACGTGTGCGAGGGTCTGGGGCATCTTCATCGGTACGGCATTATTCACCGCGATGTGAAGCCGCAGAATTTGCTGCTTGAGGTTGGAGCGGGCGAGGATGGGGCCAGCAAAAATCCTGACGAAATGTGAGTCGACACTGAACGGGTTTGGAGCGTTGGCTTTGTAGATCGAACATTTACCTAATAATTCCTGACGCATTCTCCCGCCCCCCTCCTCAATCTCAGTCCTCGTGTACTTATCTCTGACTTTGGCGAGTGCGAGGTTATGGGCGATGAGACACGATCTGGCCACACAACAGCATCGCAGCGCAGCGGGGGCACAGGAACTCTTGAATTCATGAGTCCTGAACTCCTCGTTCGTGATGCCAACGGACGCTACGTACATGAACACTCGTTGAAGGGAGATATGTTTTCTCTCGGCATAGTTCTGTACTTTTTATGCTATAGTCGCGTCCCATACTCCCAAGTGGACGACGTCGACCTCCTGAGGGAGGAAATTTTGGGATTTGACGGGTGCGTACTCGCGTGTAGTGTTCTTCGATTTTCTCTCCTATTTCCCACTGTCATTTTGACTTGCTCTTTGCCTGATCATGGATCGTACCTCGATGTCAACTTGCAGAAGCGTGGACTTTCCGGAAGTGGATGATGAAAGGGTCCCAGCAGTTTTGAAGCAGCTTATTACACGACTACTGGCCCGAAATCCGGACGACAGACCCTCGATTGACGAAGTCTTGGCGCTTCTCCGGGCATCCAGAATGGTAGATTAAGTGTCCTCATTAGCCTATTCCCCCCCCCCCCCCCCCCCCCCCCCTTCCTCCCCCTTTACTTCTACCTAGTCATCTTCCACAAGGCTCACTCGTATCCTTTTCCGTCCATCCTTTTGGCGCCAGAGTCCGTCTGTCCAAGAACCGGGCGTTTCCTTACTGCACGATATCACCCCTCGGCTGTGGCAGTTATCGTATCGCGATGGAGACGAAGACACCAAGCTCGACCACCAAATGAGTCTGGACGAAGGCTCAGACCTGTGATTGTAATTAGGGTGGACTGAATGGATGATCATGGCTTCGCGGCTAGCCTTTTGTTACTTTCATATCATTTCTTTTGTTGTTTCCTTTTCTTTGTTTCTCAGCGAATTGTGTGCGTGTAAACAAGTAAATCAAACTGCTATTGCGATTGGGAGGTTGTAGCGATTTTTGAAATACATCAATCATATCCCGGCTGATACATATTGAGGCAAAGGGTTCAAGTAAGAGGCTTTAAGAGGAAAACGGCCAGTTTCATCCAAACAAGTCCTACCAAGTGCGCGAATCAGCTCTAGCGAATTCAGCAATCCCCCATCCCCGCTCCATATCCTCACCTCGATCGTCTTTGCAGCGTCGGTTTTTCTTCGTTTACCCTTGTCAGTGCTGTCGCTTGGCTCACCAAGCGAGAGAAAAGCAGTTGTCGTCCACCGCTTCGACGACGAACCGCGCGCGGTTGCGGGAGGCGCCTTCTTGGTGCTGCTGGACGAAGACGCCCCGACGATGCCCAACGGAGCCGACGACCGAGTGGCCAGTGGCGTCGGCTGCTCTCCGCTCATTGTGGTGCCGAATTTCCTCCTCGCCTCTGCAATGACGCGATTATTGCTTAAGAAAAAAAAAACGTATAAAAATAAAATGCAGGTCTCTCCCAAACCTTCGAACGCCTTGGACAGCTTCCGCCGCAGCTCTTCCTCTGCCGCAGCGCTCGCCTTGTTCAAGTTTTCCACTTCGGAAGTGAACGTGGCGTAAATGGTCTGGCGTCATCGGGGGGTGGTGAGCCGTTTGAGACCTCCCTGTGGGTGCCCTCACCGATATCTTTGCATTCTCCACCTTGATCTGCTTCAGAATGCCCGAACGCTCCTCTGAAAGCTCTGCAATTGTCCTCTTGTAGTCGTCTATCTTTGACTCGCTTCGAGGAGGGGAAAAAAAAGAAGACAGTTCATGAGGACGTATAGGCCAGAGCTCTTCGGTGGCGTCCAAATCCACTCACATGCTCTTTTGGTACTTTTGGACATGGTGGACGGCGAGATCCTTAATTCGAGCTGCAGGAACGGAGCACGCGTTTGGAGGGCGATGAGGAAAGGGTTGAGAAAAACAGCTCCAATCGGGGCAGATTCGCCCGCGCCTCACCGTTCGTGGCCTCAAACTCCCTTTCCACTTTTTTCTGGCGCTCTGCGGACCGTTTCAGCATGTGCTCTTTGGAGGTCGTGTATGCCGTGGAGCCGAATTGGAGGAGGGGGTTTGCATTAGACGTGTGCAGTACGGTGCGGGAGAGATGAACGACACCAACCTCGGAGGAGCGAGAACACGTCATCGATTTCTCTTTGGTTGTGAAGAAACAGGGGATTAAATTTTTCAATTATGAGGAGTCGTTGACCGTGCGGAGAGGGCCTCGGCGTTTGAAGGCGGGGTTTGCAGTTTGCGAAGGAGCGTATGTCACTCGGTTGCTGGAATTGAGGGACTACAGAGGGTTGCGAAGTGGCGGGCAGAGGGAGACACTGTCCAACTGACCCGTCTGTTCCAGCCA
Organism: Zopfochytrium polystomum; assembly: GCA_025765615.1. Taxonomy (NCBI): domain Eukaryota; kingdom Fungi; phylum Chytridiomycota; class Chytridiomycetes; order Chytridiales; family Chytridiaceae; genus Zopfochytrium; species Zopfochytrium polystomum. Next base: position 248,504 of record JAIVFJ010000070.1, read on the forward strand.
TTTCTGTTTTTCCAGTTTGGTGTGAATGTCAAACTTGTCAAGGACGGAAGTCCTTGTGATATATTGAATACCTTTGCCGCCCCCAAAACAAAAAAAAAAAAAAAAAAAAAAAAGGAAAGATCGACCGGCCGCTAATGGCCCGCTGTCCAGCGATCCTTTGGTGGGAGGGAAAAGAGTTAGTTCGAAATTGCTTTTCCAGGTTGAGGATGTGCAGGTAGCGATGGTGCCCCAGATCAGAATAAAGTGTGTGTCGCTCATACGATACTCTTTTTGAAGAGTTTGAAGTCAGTGCTTGACTCTATTGTTATCTCATCAAGATGGGTTGGCCACATCGCCCTTGTCTCCTCCTTCCACAGTTGTGGTATAGTGTCATGGCCCTCACCGTGTCGTTCGGATCAGCTGCTTGCACATTTCCCCTCCTTTTTATATGGAAGGAAGTGAAATTCTCCGTTGAAGAAGCTGACAAGGTCTGTGTAGCCTGACAAGGAAGCGAGTGGTTCAAGGCCGATTTTTGTCCAAAAATGGGAGGGGTTTGAAGGCAACAGGCAATCCCTTGGACGCGGAGGATCCGACGTTTGTGGATCACCAGCGATGGCTCTTTGAGAAGGCTTGAAAGGGCTGCTTGAGCTATGAGTGTTGAGTGAGTGGCGGAGTTAATACAATGAGGACAGCTTCGTTCAAGAGAGCCACTCTGTTGCGAAACAGTAGATTGCGTTTAAGCGAGCGCGTTGACAAAGGGTCATAATGGTGTTTGTAAGAGTGCGAGTCGTGTGATGCTGAGGCGTGACGCGCCTTCACAGGTCGCAACGCGGGTGGCGGCGGGTGGATTTGGGACAAGTCAGCCCTCCATCCCACCTCAGCCCATCTCTCGGTAGAATCTTCGAAACACGAGAACAACAACAAGAACAACAACCACAACAACAATAACGCCATCAAACAGCACCCAAGAGATCAAACACAGCCAAGCCAGCGCGAGACGCTCTGACCCGATCTTTCTTGCCTCGTTCGAACCATCTCTACCTCCTCGAGAGTCGCAACCCCCCCCACCATCCAATTAGCTCAGCCAACGGGCGCTCACGCTGGAAGTGTTCCCAGTTATGAACGTCCTCAAAACTGAACCCTTCATGATCGAGTCGCCGGTCGCCTCCACAATAAAGCCGGAGCCCCGAACTGCGGTTACTTCTCCATACCCGGAGCCAACACGATCCCATCACTACCAGGAATCGCAACCCATTTCAGAACTAGGCTCTGGCGCATCACTATTCTCGTCCGACACAATCCCCACCCTCCACACAGCACCACCGGTGAATGGCAGTGCATGCGACCTCGCTGAAATATCGATGGTGATCGATCAGAAGATCCCGAAAAAATCAGACCCTTCAACTTCGCACAACTCCGCCTCTGCCACCAAGGACGAAGGCTTCGAAGGCGAACCTCCTCAGCATCATCAACATCCTCAGGATGCTACAACGCCACTGACAGACGATCGAAGTGCTGGTTTTCAAATCAGTAATATAGCTGACAGCGAGCTTTCAGCACCTGCTGAAGCCTCAAAGAATTCACCAAACAAAAATTCTCTGTTCACAGCCGATGACTTCCCAGCGATGTACTCAGCGTACCTGGGAGAATTCCACCACACCCTCCACTGCCTTAAAAGCTTTGATGATCACATAACAGCATTCATGAGCCCTCCTAGACATCGAGGAAGTTCATTTGATGCCTATATGTTTCTTTGTGCGTCTCTAACATTAGGTGGACCGACTCAGGTGATAATTTTTCGGCCCTTCACCACTTCAGACTAACACTCTTGCAGTCCATTTGCTGGGCAGACCTAACTCGAAAGATGGGTTACGACACTCGAAATAGCAGCGTTGCTGGTCGTGTGAAAGCCTGGACAGAGAAAAACCATATATTCGACTTTTTTCAGTTTATCCTTGGTGGTATCGACAACGCGCGCAATGTTCGCCCCTATTGGGGTGCTACTGTCTCCGCACCGACCGCAACCCTCACCGAACCAAGTACCTCCACCACAGCGGGCCTTCCTCTCAGGGTGGACGGTCGAGGTTCGAAGAGAGCCAAAGTTGTTCACGAGGGCGACCGCCATTCCGAATCAAAGTCAGAAAGCGGGGGAATATCTCGGTCTTCACCGTCGCTGGAAGTACGGGCTGACGATCCGCCAACCCAAACCTACCGTAAGCCGTCTCCCACGCCACCACCTGAAGAGCCCCCTTCAGTCAAAGTCAGCCGCGACAACATTTTACGGCTGTACGAGGTGTTTCTGTACGAATTTCATGGGGACTCGTGTCAAGAATTCGATTGCAAACTGGGATTTGAAGGCGAACGTGATAGACGTGACAGGATTTCCGCAGTTGCTGCTGGCATTGTTTTAGACCACGTTGGAAAAGCCGCGTTACCGCCCGGACAAGTAGACAAGTCGTGCGACATCTACACTATTTTTTCCGCTGTCTTAGAGCTGGGCGGTTTCTCAAATGTAGGTACAATAATTGTGAGTTGCACACTTTTTAATGAAACGATGCAGATGACATCGTGGAGTAGCTTAATGCGACGAGTAGGGCTGGATCCATCGTTTTCGAATGTTTCTACGAGGCTGAAGCACTGGCTCTCCAAGCACCATTTCTTTGCTTTCTTTGACTTTCTGCTTGGAAGCAAAAAATTGTTCGACCCATATTCACCAGAATTCTTGGCATCGCTGAAAAGGAAACCGAAATCTCTGTTCCAACGCCGGCCGCGTGCAAAGCGAAGAAGGTTACGAGACACTATCGCTCAAGTGCAAGATCCCGATGAAAGCAAAGAGAATGGTGTCATCTCAGCTCGGAATTTTTCCAAGTTTCTAAGAGCATATCATCAGGACCCCGTCGCTGGTCCAGATAATGTACCTGGCTGTTCCATGACGACAGCAGAACATCTCGATCGTTACATGTTCCCACCAATCTGCAAGAAAATCCCGACGGACAAGATGACAATCTTCAACGAGTTGAAAAAGGCTGGTGGATCTAAAAAGGTCGAATCCTGGTCGGCGGTCTCCAGAGCATGCGGTTTCGAAACACGGAATTCAAACATTAGTGGAAGGCTCAAGACGTGGGTGGTATCCAATCATGTCGATGCTTTTTATGACTGGCAACTTGGCTGCAAGCATCCCTTCTTGGAACGGGTACCAAAAGAAGTGGAATCCTCTGATTCAGATTCGGACGCGTCGGACGCGTCGGGATCCGGTGGCTCCGTGTCAAGCGCGGTGGATTACACCAGATCGAGAGACCGACATATGGCGCTTTTCGCCACTTCTGATTCGGACGGGGCGAGGAAGCGCCAGAAGGACTCCCCACTATCCTCCGATTCTGACGATGATGCTATGAACGGCGACAGGGAGGAGCATTCAAGAGGAAACGATCGGGATGCCAAGCGCGTGAAGTTGGAGCGGAATAGTTTACCGGCGCAATATACCCCGATAACTTCAGCACCAGTTTATGTGCCCGTTCAGACTCTCCTTGGACCTCCAGCTCTTGCTCATATCAGGGACATACAGCCATCAATTCAGAGGTCAGCTTCGCCGTCAGTTTCATCATCGCCAATCGATCCTTTTACCACCACCAGAGCTTCCCAGTCCTCGGTTCCGTCAATCCACCACTCTGAAATTGTGCCGGGGTCGCGCGTTGCTCAAGAATACCACTCGTCGTTCTCTCCTTCGCTCTTTAATTCCTATCCACCCAGTGGTCAAGGGTTGCCAACCCCTGGAGTGGCTTTCGCAAACCCTTCAGGCCGATATAATCCGCCCGCTTCAGTCACTTCCCCCTCCATGAGTGGCGCCGCCGCATACGTCAGCGTGATGACGTCCCTTCCCTCGGGTTCGTCATCTGCCTTACGGCCGGGGCCGGGTGGCGCGACGGCATAGCGCGTTTAGAAAACGCGCTCCATCTCCTTTTTGGGATCATCTCAGCTCTGGAGACTTGTATCTACTCTCTTGTGAAAGTCTTTTTCCTGGTGTTCAACTTTCACAAATCTCCTGATTGCCCACCCTTTGATCACTTTGTGAGAAGGATTGCAGATCAGACCGGGAAGGGTAAGTGGTGAAGGGTATTTGGCGTTCTCCTTTTGCCCTTTTGGGATGATCGTTGCCTGCTCTCAATCTGCTTGGCCATTTCGCCGGTTAAAGCATTAATAGAGAAAGGAAATGCAAAAGGGGTAGTCGAATTGCATGAATTAGCAGATTTTTGACCCAAGTCGTTTTCTGTCAAAATCATACTGAATTGTCTGACAGCCACCAACCCACCAACACAACGCAACACCAGCAGGACAGAATCAGCCCGACGATAACTCACAGCTCTCCTAAAGTCACTCGTAAAGAACAAAACCACGCCTGACGGACCGCCAACATGGATGACGAAGCAGAAGGAGAACAGCAGCCGCAACAGGCTTTGGAGGACACAGAGCCCGCAACAAATCCAGATGTTCAAGAAGGCAGTTCCACCCCGCCGAGTGCTGACGCCAACGTTGCCCAGGACTCGCAGCCCTCGTCCGCAGGTGATTCGGGCGCCGGTTTGGACCCGTCCCTTGCCGCCGACACGTCCGACGGGCTGGAAGCGGGCGCCACAAAGCAGGACAACGACGCGCCACCCCCGCGCACGTCGGTCCCCGCCCCGCCCTCGGCCCAGGACGACCGACGGCCGTCCGTCGCCGCCGCTGCCTCGCGCTCCTCCCGCGCATCCGTGACGTCCCCGCCCGCCAACGCCTCCAGCAAGCGCGCCTCCGCTGCCGCCGCCTCCGCCCCGCCGCCAGCGGCGGCGGCCCCAACCCCGCCGCGACAGCCCTCAGTCACGGCGGCCCCTCCGCCGCCGCAGCCCCCGGCGGCCCCGGCCGCCCCCGCGAAGCCCAGCTACGACTTTTTGAAGCGCAAGGACGCCTACATCCAGCCTCGGCAGCAGCTCCCCGACGACGCCGAGTTCGAGCTGGCCAAGGCGTTTTTGCAGCAGGCGTCCGAGAAGACCGAGGACTCTGTCTACGATCACCTCACGCGCACGGTGCTCAGGATGCTGGAGACGAGGCCCGCGAACGCTGTTGGTGAGGGTTTCACGTTTGACTGTTTCTTTTCAAAAAGGGGGGGCGGCCTTTGGTCGAAAATTGTCCAAACCTGAACTACCTTGCCTTCCCCCCATATGCAATCAGATATTTTCGAAGCGATTTCGGCAGATGTGAAAAAATCAAAATTCGACGTCGAGAAGTTGGCGGTTCCCGGTGGTTACAAGGTAAACCGTCAGTGCTTCGCTTCGCAGCTTGCTGGAAGATCAAGAGTCGGGAGCTAATGCAAAGATGATTGCCAGCCTGTTCCCGAAGATATTCCGGGCTTGGATGAAGCAAAATCACAGTCAAGACTTCTCGAGGTGGGAAACCTGTTCAATAAGAAAATGAATCCGCGAGTTGGTGGTCTTTTTGACTTTATCCTTTCTGTCCAGCCGCCTATTCCGGAAGAAGAGCGACCGGAGGACTTGGGCGAGACGCCAGACATTATGGACCTCGCAAATTTGTGGGAGTGGGCTGGGGTGAGTTCCTTCATGTTGCAGTGGGGTAATTTTAACGCCGGCTGCTTTTCAACCCGCAGGTCTCCTTCGGCAAGGAAGAGACGTTTATCATCTTTTTGTCGCTCCAGCGCCTCGTGCAGGAGAAGCCACTCAAATCGGTCCGTCTCTGGGGGAAAATCCTAGGGCTGCACCGCTCCTACATTGTCACCGAAGCAGAACTCAAGGACGGGATGCAGGACGAAGATCCCGCTGCCGGAGAGCCAGCCGAATCCCCAGAAAACGAAGGCGAGGGCGAGGGAGCTGCCGTCGCAGCCGAAGGCGAAGATGCCGCCGGCAACGCCAGCGGGGGAGCCGCGGAGAACGAGACCGGCCTCCCCAAGCCCAAAGTCAAGGTTATTCCGCCCTTGTCCAAAGAAGTCAGGACGGGCGTGAACAAATACGTCTACTATGTCTGCAATTTTCGTAAGCCGCTCGTGCTCATTGTTCCATCGATTTTTCGTTCGCAAGTTTAAAGGCTGTCGTTTCATGTCAAAAAAACAGCCGGTGGAAAGTGGTGGCGCCTGCCCGACGTCATTCCGGAAAAGCTGCAAGTAGCTCGCAAAATTCGAAAGCATTTCACAGGAGACTTGAACAAGCAGGTAATACGTCGTCGATTTCAGACAGTTTTTGTTTCTTCTTCTGACTTTCCGTGCTTTTGGCCATTCAGATTGTCAGCTATCCTGCCTTTGACGGAACGGAGGCGCAATACCTTCGGTGCCAAATTGCGAGGATATCGGCCGCCACTGTGGCCAGTCCTGCAGGGTACTATACGTTCGACCCTCAAGAGGGTGATGGAGAGGACGAAGAACGTAATGATGTCCTTGCTGTGCAACTGTAGAAGGTCTTGTTCTAACGTGATTTTGGGTTGAACACCCTCCACATTCCTGACTCCAGACCAACAGACCATCATCATCAACCCCGAATTCGAGGGTGTTGGCAACGCCACCTTGTTGAGTCCGTCCAACTGGGTTCACCACGTTCCCTACATCCTTCCCCAAGGTCGTGTCACGTGGGAAAACCCGCTCGCGAACCTGCCCAAAAAGGGCGGGGAGGACGGCGACGGCGACGACGGGGACGGGGACGGCAGCGACGGGGACGGAGAGGGCGACGGAGACGGCGACGAAGCGGAGAACGTCGAGCCCGAGACGGGCCCCCCGATTCTGAGCCCGTTGGTTGCGGACGAAGGTACAGAAACAAACCTTGTCCCCCGTTTCGAAGCACCGCCCTACCCTGTTTCCGTCACCAAACCCACACGCTAAAACCCACCCTTGCACCGACGCGTCGCGCTCGCTATCTAGACACACCGGACGGCCCCGCGTGGGTCGCGCGCAGCTGCACGGTTCTGAGTCCCGCGAAGTTCGCGCCCGTCATGCTGCGCTCGACGCGCTGGCCGGGCGCCGTGATCGTCGCGTACAACGACAAGTTTGCCAACGTGTACATCGGCGACGGGCACCGCGAGGTGCCGTCGACGTCCGCGGGCGGGCTTCACCTTCCGCCTCCGCTCCCGCCGGTGCAGAAGGAGTACGTGCTCATGGAGAAAGTAAGCAAGAGCGAGGATGCGGAGGAGGAGGACGCAGACGGCGGCGGCGGCGAGATGCGGCCGGGCGTGTTCACCGAGCAGCGCGACCCGACGGTCGAGGAGGAGACTGCGTTCGAGGAGGCGCAGAAAGCGAAGGAGGAGCAGGACGCCGAAGAGGGTGAGGAAGGGGCGGGTAGCGAGGGCGGTGGCGAGGAAGACGAGGAAGAGTGAACAAGACAACAACAAAAAAAAAGAAGGTGGACAAAATTGTCTGGAGGGTGTGGTGGTGTGGGTGTTCGACCAAGTCAGCGGCCGCCGCACCAAGAGAGAAGGAGAAAAAAAAAGAAAATGGAGAAAAGAAAACGAGGAGACACAGAGAGAAAGAAAAGAAAGAAAGAAAGAAAGAAGGGAGAAAAAAAGAGAAGAGGGAGGCGTACCACGTCAAAAAAGTCAGGTTAGGCCAAAGCAAGCAAGAGGAACAGAGGGGAAGGGAGGACAGCGAAGCGGGAAGCCGTCGTACCCGTTCCGTTACCCGGTCTTTTGGACCTCTGGACCGGAAAACGGGTGCTCGCGCGCACGTCTTGACGCCAATTGGGCTTGCGCCCCCTTGGAGAGAGGAAGAGAGAGAGAGAGAGAGAGAGAGAGAGAGAGAGAGAGAACGGCCCCGCGATATTTGACTAACGTGCCGCTGTCCCTTCACCCCTGCCGTCCTCACTCTGACGATGTCCCGCGCCCCCAGCCTTCGGCCTCTGGGCACCAGCATCAACCCACTTGCTCCTTCTTTCTCCTTTCTGGACTCTTCGTAATGGCCTTTGGTGAGCGATGACCGGACCGAAACCTTCTAGTGCGAGAGCCCTTCTAACGCCGGTTGTGATCAAACTGGTCCCTCACCATTCGACCCCTCTCTCTGCCATTGCTCTCTCGAACAGGTGATCGCGGTGGTGGCCTCGGGGCTCGCGGTGGTGGTATCGTGAAGCGCGGCGGCGGCTTCGGTGACCGTGGCGGTCGCGGCGGCGGTTTCGGCGGTCGCGGAGGCGGCGGCTTCGGCGGTGGGGGTCGCGGCGGTGGCCGAGGTGGCTTTGGAGACCGAGGCGGCTTTGGAGACCGAAGCGGTCGTGGCGGGGGCCGCGGAGGGTTTGGCGACCGGGGCGGACGCGGTGGACGTGGCGGCGGTCGCGGCGGACGCGGCGCTCCTGGAGGTCGCGGAGGACGGGGCGGGCGCGGCGGTGGTGGCGGTGGCCGCGGCGGTGCCAGGGGCGGTAAGGGTGGTGCCAAGGTTGTGATTGAGCCCCATCGTCACGAGGGTGTTTTCATCGCACGCGGCAAGGAAGATTTGCTGGTCACGAAGAACTTGGTCCCTGGCGAGTCGGTTTACGGAGAAAAGCGAATCAGCGTGGATGTAAGCACTCCTTGTCAGTTTCTTCTTCGCTTCGTCTGACAGCACTTCCAAACCACCCCGTTTACGTGATAGAACGCTGACGGAACAAAGACGGAGTACCGCGTCTGGAACCCTTTCCGATCAAAGCTGGCTGCTGGTATCCTTGGTGGTCTGGACCACATTTTCATCGCTCCGGGCCAGAAGGTTCTTTACCTTGGAGCTGCCAGCGGAACCAGTGTTAGTCACGTCGCCGACATTGTTGGCCCGGTGAGTCAAGCTTGCAACTTTCTGTGTTTGCACCCTTGCCTCTTATACTCTTCATCGTAGAGCGGACTTGTATACGCTGTCGAGTTCTCCCACCGGTCGGGCCGCGACCTTATCAACATGGCCAAGAAGCGCACCAATGTTATCCCCATCATTGAAGACGCTCGGCACCCACACAAATACCGGATGCTTGTTGGCATGGTCGACGTTGTCTTCGCAGACGTCGCTCAGCCCGACCAGGCCCGTATCATCGCCCTCAACTCACACTTGTTCCTCAAAGTTGGTGGTCACATTGTGATCAGTATCAAGGCCAACTGCATTGACTCGACCGCCGCGGCGCCAGTCGTGTTTGCTGGCGAAGTGAAGAAGTTGCAGCTGGAAAAAATCAAGCCGAAGGAGCAGCTCACCCTCGAACCGTACGAAAGGGATCACGCGATAGTAGTGGGAGAGTACCGGGCGGCGCCGAAAAAGAAGGCTACGTAAGTGTGCCACGAAAAGCTTGTGAGGCACGGGGCTGGGGTGGGACCGACGGTGGAAGAGTTGGGAAAAGTGGATCGTGCACGGGCAGTCTTGGCCCATGTGCTTGCATGAAGTGGTGATCCTCACGCTGACTGCGTAGATAGCCATCATTTGAGATGATTTGTGTTTCTGCCTCTCAAGTCACAATTTCCTTCATTCCCTTTTTTTTTTTTTTTAAGTTTCCCCACTATTTGCTTCCTTTTTGTTTCACTTTCATGTTTGATTCTCTTTCAGAGAGTGCGCGTTCGACTGAGTTCTCGTTGAGGGTAATAAAGGTAGGCACACATCTACCAGATTAAAGACATCCATTGGGAACAATGATGAGTGAGTGCCGCCCATGGAACGTACTGACGGTGCCTTGGCGCACGTCTGCCGCATCGTGCCGCGCTGTCGGTTGCGAAATCCGGGCTAACACGCCGAATCCGCAAAAAATATTTAACCCTCACTGTGCCAAACCCTCTCATCCCACTTCTTTTCACTCTGCTTTACACCTTGGTCACCTTTTGTTTTTTATTTTTATTTTTATTTTATTTGTTTGAAACGACGTCGGCCCGCGCAAATGTCTCACTCACCGTCGCTTCTTTACAAAAAAAACCGAAAAAAAAGCAGCACAGCTGATAGCGCACGAGGGCAAAGCCATGATCCAGAAGAAAGTCGGCGACAAGGGCCTCGGCCGAATGGCTGCAAAAGACCAAGGCGAACCCGTCGTCCTGCAAAGACCCATGAAGTTGCCGGACGAGATCCACCGCCAGATCAAGGCTCAGCAGGACAAAGCGGGCTACACACACAACGACGTGTCCGCGGCCAGCATTCACGTGGATGCAAAGAAGAAGGATGCAACGTGAGCATGATGCGGAGAGTTTTTTATTTATTTTTTTTCCCCCCCACTCTCTTTTCAATTCCGCATATTGTATTAAAAAGTCTTGAATAATTGCACGGAGCACCCAAATTCCACTTAGTCGACTGGGGTGAAGGTAGGCTTTTTCTTTGGAGCATCCGGCCCCGCGCGAAAAACCCAACCAAAAAGGTTTCTCGCCTGACCGGGAGCCAAAAGGAGTCAATGACAAGTCGAGCATCGACTATGAGTGCAGCAAGGTTGGATTCGTCGTGTACCGCCGATCCGGCAGCGCCGCCTTGTTCCGCCGGTCTGGTGCTTGCGCCGGCGCAAAGCCGGCGGCAGGAGGAGGCGGCAAGAAGCCGGCCAACAACGGTACGAACGGCAAGGGGTGTGGGCCCTTAGTTTTCCCCCGTCTTCCTACCATTTTTGGTGCGCACGCTTCATTCGGAGTTAGATTTCATTCGTCCGCGACGCAAATATTATTCGCGCGCAAAAGCTCCCGTTCAAGGCAACGCGCTCTCTTTCTCAGCTGGAGTTAAGGTCGTCAAAGGTTAAACGCGCTCGGCAAAATAGTGTTACGTTGTGTGGAATGTGTGTGGGCGTTGTTGGGTGCTTTTGGATGAAGGAGTCCAGATCGGAAGGAAAAACAAAAAAAAAAAAAAAAAAAAAAAACCGCAAGGGCGATCAAAGCTGAACGTCATAAAGCGTCATGGCCAGCCTTCTCTCACTCTGTCTCTCTCACTCTGTCTCTCTCTCTCTCTCTCTCTCTCTCTCTCTCTCTCTCTCTCTCTCTCTCTCTCTCTCTCTCTCTCTCTCTCTCTCTCTCCCTCTCTCTTGCTCTCTCTCGTTCTAAATCTTGGTTTTGTCTCCGTGAGCGCCAAACGAACCACCGTGAGTCACCCGCCCCCCTCCTCCACCTCGTCGTGCTCACCCGCAGCAGCAACAACAGCAGCGAGCAGCACCACCCACCCACCACCACACGATCTCTTCCAGCGACCTCCTGCCCGTCGCCTTCTCGTTCTTCCTCCTTCCTTTCTCTCGAGATACTGCCAATCGAGTCTGAGACATCCGAACGATCGTCGATCGTCTCGCAGCCGGCAAAGCATCGGCCACATCGCACAGCCTTGCCTTTGTATCCTCCCTCTGATCCTCCTCCCTACCACACTAGATTGACATCTTCGCAGTTGGGTTTTCATCTCGTGGTCCCGTGTACGTTGGCCGCGATGCAAAACAATCCTGCGAACGGCGCCCACGCGCACTTCGATCGACCCGAACAGCCCCTGAGAGATGATCGGCAATTGAGATCTGCAAGCCATCTCCGCGATCGGGAAGGGGATCATGGCCAAACCCTAACCCACGACCACCATCACGACCACGACCATGACCATGACCAGCATCACGACAGCTTCGCACACGGTCACGATCACGGTCACGGCGACCACGCCACTGGAACGAACGCTGCTGCCGACGGCCGAGAGCGGAGAATAGTGTTTGTAGCGTGCCTGACGGGGGCGTTCTTCCTTGTTGAAATCATTACTGGCTACGTGGCCAACTCGATTGCGCTAATTGCTGATAGTTTCCACATGGTAAGAATTTCTGCGATTGCAACGGCAATTCTGACTCAAAGCACATATTTCCTGCACCAATTTTCTGCAGCTTTCCGACATCATCGCTCTCTTTATTGCTCTCTACGCAATCAAGCTTGCCAAACGGACAGATCGCAAACCAAACTTCACATTTGGGTACCAACGCGCTGAGATTTTAGGCGCTTTTGCAAACAGCGTGTTTCTCCTTGCACTGTGCTTGACTATTATCATCGAAGCTATCCAGCGCTTCGTTCAGCCAGCGGGTAAGTCCAAGACGAGGCATTCTTTTTTTTTTTTCTTCTTTTTTTTTTTGTGCTAACCGGCCGCCCCGCAAAGAAATCGATAATCCAATTCTTGTGCTCATCGTTGGCTCTTTGGGCCTGGCTATGAATATTGTCGGACTATTTTTGTTCAGAGGTGAGGGCCCCATAACGAGCGCGACGTAATCTCATCGATGTTCTAAGAGGGGCACGGCCATTCTCATGGTGGATCGGCTGGACATTCTCACGCTCATGGACAGGCTGCGCAGATCCCCGCTGGCTCGTCCAAAGCGATGAAGCCGATATTGCCGACAACGAACTATTCGGCGAAAACCCGAGCTACTATAATCGCGAAAGCAGACTCTATGAGAAATTCTCACTTCTCTGACGAATCACCCTTGCCGTCACCCGCAGCGTCCCACCGTCGGAATCCCTCCTTCCCAGCTTCAATCAAACCTGACCAAAGCGCTGACCATCATCAGGATTCGAACGAGGATGACCACAAGCACACCGAATACTATTCGGCCATTCAAGAGGTTGTTAGTGATGGTGAAGGTGATGGTCACGGGCACGATGAGGAGAAGAAGAGCCGTCGTCGGTACAGTCATGCGTCATCGGCCTCTTCAGCCCACAGTCACCTTCACGACCCGCAGAACGCAGGCAGCGAAGGCCACATGAACATGAAAGGCATCTTTCTGCATCTGGCAGGCGACGCGTTGGGCTCCATCGGCGTGATATTTTCTGCTCTCCTGATCAAGTTTGGCTCAGGCGAATGGCGATTTTACATGGATCCGGTCGTATCACTAATAATCAGCGCGCTTATTATCTCGTCAACGCTTCCGCTTATTAAGAGTGCCGCGTTCATCCTTCTTCAAGGCGTACCCGCATCAGTAGAAATCGACAGGCTGAAGCGGGAAATCTTGAAGCTGCCAGGAATTGTCGATGTCCACGAGTTTCATGTCTGGGGCCTGTCGGACTCGAAATCTGTCGCCTCAGTTCACATTATGGTTTCCGAGCCAGTCCCATGGTTCCCTGGGTCTGATTCTTCGGGCAAGTTTGGGCATGATGACGCACCACCTCCTTCTTACATGGAAATTGCGACATCGGTGAAAAGACTGCTGCACTCTTACGGAGTGCATTCTACGACGGTTCAGCCAGAGTTTGTGCGTCGCGCGGGAAGTCACGGGAACGGCCAGCGGCATGCGAACGGATCAGAAAAGGCGAACCACCTGCACCGAGGTCGGGGCACAAGCGACGAAACCCTCCCAGAAGCAGGTTCAGTCGTGGGGGATGGTCGACTCGAGCACGGTGGGCACGGCGACCACGTTGTTGTTTTGTCCGCCAGAGCGAAAGCCTCCCAACACGCACCCGGCCCGGACAATCACCAAAGCGCAGCGCTCATGACCGTCGACGTGATTGTACCCGTCGCCGACTCGGACGGCGACAACGACGACGACGTCATCAGCGAGAGCGGCGACGCGAATGATCGAATCACGCGCACGTCCGTCGATTCCGCCGCGAACTTCGCGTACGGCGGCAGCCGGGAATGCATGCTGCGCTGTGACGAAGCCATCTGCGGCGAGCAAGTATGCTGCCCCCCCCGTCTCGAACGCCGGCGACCTGAGGCAGCGCAAAAAGAAGTCTGGGGACTCGCTCAAGAAGCCGCCATCACCGCCCGGCGGCCTCCGCGGCGGCGCCGACGGCAGGGGATGGGCCGTCTCGGCCGGCGCCGACGACACAGCCTGGAAATCGGCCGAGCCAGGCCCCAGCGTCGTTACCAACGGGACCAAGGACGGTGGTGGTGCTGGTGGTTGGCAGTCCAGAGTGGGGCTCGGGAACTTTAAGCGGAGTGCGCGCGAAGCTCCGCACAACGGTAAAAGTGCGAGCGGTGGCGGTGGCGATGTTCTGTCGGTATGAGTGAGCCCCTCCTGACTCCGGTTAGCATGTTCTCATACCATCCCCCCCACCTGCCGTCATTCGGTTCCCTTATTCGCTGCTGCTTCACTCGCCCCTCTTTTTTTTTTTCTTTTTTTCTCCCCGTTTTCCGCGAGTGTAAAACCCCTCCGGATCAGTTTGCTTTCTTGTTGTCGCTTTCAAGAGGACACGAACCAAAAAACAGAAAAGAAAAGTGAAAACGAATGAAGATCTCGTCCCTTGCCAGTCGTAGTTTTGTTTCGTTTTGTTCGCAAATACAATATAATGATAAAACAGGGACCAAGAGCGAGTTGAAAATAAAATCCTGCCCCTCTGTCCACTGGCGAGACCCTTCAATCATAATCGAGCTCCATAAAAAAGTCACTGTTCGCGTCCGGCCCGTTCGCGCCGACCACTTTGCCGGCGCCTTTCCCGACGCCCTTGCGTCGGCCGCCGCCGCCGCCGCCGTTCCTTCCGTGACAGCCGCCGCCGGCACCACCGCCGTCGTCGTCGTTCGCACCCTCGCCCTCCGTCGCAACCACCAGGTCGCCGTAGTACGCCGCCAGCACCTTGAGCCGGCCGTTGAGGTACACCTCCTCGATCTCGCAGACTCCGGCGGGCCCGGCGAGCGCGGCAAGCTTTGGGGGGGGGAATGGTCAGGGTCCACGCTCTCCCCCCACGATACGCGCGCGTCCAATCGCGGCCGCGGCAACATCTTCCCTCCAAACCCCGCCCATTTGCGCCGATCCCCCCGAAAGGACAAAATGAAAAACACACACACAGACACACACCTGGTCGCGGTTCACGTTTCGTGGCATGTAGTAGATCACGTTGGGCGCGATGGCCGCGGCGGCTCGGAACAGCGCGTCTCTGAGGGGGAGGGCAGGGCGGGGGGTGAGTGTTCAATAATAATATCCGACTGGTTGGTATCAAATGTGGCGGGAAAGGGGGCACAGACGCCCACACACACAAGCGCACACGAACAGGCACACTCGCAACACAGAAAACCCTCTTCTCAGTACACTCACCCATTGATGGACATCATGGAGTTGATGCAATACACTTCTTCGTTGACGTATGATGGGCCTGCCCGAGTAAATCAGAAGGAAAAAAAAAATTGGGGGCGAGGTCGGTTAGAAAAGGGATTCAGTCCTTCATCATTGGTTTTGTGGTGACTTGGGCAATGCGTGGCCGAGGGGGGAAAAAAGAAAAAATAAACAAAAAAAAAAAAACAAGAAAAGCAGAAAGGTAATTTGCTCACCACCCCACGGGGGCGAGAGGAACACGACGTCGGCCTGAGAGAATCATAAAATACAAAGAAAAGGAGGGAGGGGGAGTTAGCCAAGACATTCCGTACTCTTCTTTTTTCATTTTGGCAAGTGTACCTGCACCCCGCGGTCGCGCATGGTCATAAAGTCACCGCAGATAAACTCAATCTTGTCCAGCACGCCGTACACGCCCGCGTTGTGCTTGGCGCACATGATTTTGACCGGGTCAATGTCGACGGCGATGACGCGCGACCCCTGAAGGGCGAACTGGATTGTATTGCCGCCAACCTTTTTATCCATTTTTTTTTTTTTTAGGGGCGGGTGTGAGAATCAATTAGCGGGCTTGGCAAAAAAGGGACAAGTTGCATCTTACCCCGCAAAACGCGTCGACGACAGTGCGGCCCGCGCACCGCTTTGCAATGTGAGCGGCGACTTTTTCCGGCGTGACCGAGTACCAGCCCTCTGGGAATGAGTGAGTTCAACGTTTGAAAAAAAAAAAAAACCGGGGTGATATGTGTGAGCAGAAGGAACGCAAAACACACACCTTCGTCCATCGCGACGCCCTCATCAAACTTTGTGAAAAGGCTATACCGCTGGCGCCAGTACTTTTTCAAATGTCTCGGGATGGTCTGGGAGTACGCCGTGTCGGACGACCATAGGAGGGTGGCCAGGTCGGGCAGCTGTGCCGACAGCAACGCATCCTCGTACTCGTCGTCATCGTCGTCTCCTTCATCGTCGGCGGCATGGTTCCGGTCACCGCCGTTTACAGAGCCATCCCCCGCCGCAACCACGGGTGCAGCCTGGTGGCGGCGGCTGCCGCCGCCGCCGCCGCCGCCGCCGTCCTCTTCGTCCGCTGCGATTTCGCCGTCTTCGGCGGCGTCGCGGTCAGGCTCCTCCTCGCGCTCTCCCCCCGCCGCTCGGCTCGCCCACGGCGCCTGGGACGACGCGGGCACCTCGATCAGCCGCCGCTTCGCGGGCGGCTCCCCGCGACGCGTTGGCGTGCCTGCGGCTGGTCCCTCGGGTGCGGGCTTCGTCGCCGATGCGGCTGCCGCCTGCGCGATGGCGGCGGCAACGGTGTCGCCTGTGAAGGGGGCGTTCGCACCCTTCCTCTTCTTCCTTCTCTTGCGTTTCCGCAAGTTTGCCGACGCGGAAGTCGCCCCGGCGTCGTCGGCGCCGCAGTCGTCATCGTTGTCGTCAGCGTTGCCCTCGTCACCGTTCGTGACGCGGCCGCTGCTGGCTTGGTCGGCGCCGCCGCCGTCGCCGCCGTCGCCGTCGCGCGTCAACCTCACGCCGGCTGTCGCTTCGCCGTCGTCGTCCTTGTCGTCGCCGTCGCCGCCGCCGCCGCCATTGTCGATGCGACTGTGTTCCGAAGAACTGCGGGCGAAAGGCCCTGTCGCGGCGGATGCTTCGGCGTTATCGGCCGCCGCCGAGGTGGCCCCGGATTCCGCATCCGTGGGTTTGCCGCTGCCGCCTCCGCAGTCGCCATCAGCGTCGTCGCGCACGTCGTCGTCATCGTCGTCGTCGTTGGCGTGCTGCAGGGCGGCGGCCTCGACCGGATGCGAGGTGGTGCCGTTCGAGGCAGGAGCGACAGCGGTGGCGGCAGGAGGAGGCGGGGGCGGGCATGGGGGCGAGGACGGGTGCGATGGCGGGGTGAGGGACGGCGGGGTGGGTTCTTGCGGCGGCTCGGGCTGCGGCGGCGGGGGCGGCGCTGGTCTTGGAGGAGCGGCGTTTTCGGACGGAGGCAACCTGGTGCACGACGACGAGGACGATGGCGGTTCCTGGAGGAGGGAAGACGAAGGAGGATCGGCTGCAGCAGGGTCGCCGTCGCCGTGGCCGTCGCTGTCGTCCCCTGCTGTTGTTGTGTCGGCTGTGGCGGGTGTCGCGGCGGCTGCTACTGCTACTGCTGCTGCTGCTGCTGCTGCTGCTGCTGCTGCTGCTGCTGCTGCTGCGGCGTCAACGGCGGCATTATTATTGGCGGGACTGCGCTTGTGTCGTTGATTATTACGACCACGACGTGCCATTTAACCCTTTTTTCCCTTTTTCTTTTTCTTTTTTTTTTCTTTTCTTTTTTCTCTCTTTTTCTCATTGTTGTGACAAGGCGCGGACTTTGATTCCAAGTTTCGGTTCGTGTTTTGCTTTCTGCTTCTACCAGCAACAACAACAACAACAACAACAACAACAACAACAACAACAACAACAACAACAACAACAACAACACGAACCAGCGAAGGGAAAGTAGGTAGGCCCACAATAGTTGTTGTGAATTCAACTTGGAACACAACGAGGGACAGCAAGTAACTTGCGTGCGGGATAGTAGCTACATGATAGCAACTGTCTATCAAGCTGGGCTATTTATATATCTGGCAGATTTGTCCAAAACGCCGCAACCCACGGCTAGGGTGTTGGCAGAGCTGTCGTGAAGTCGTGAAGTCGTGAAGGTGATGCCATGAGCGTCAATATAGCGCACCAGTTAGCTTGCGTCGCGCGTATGCTAAGCTCTGGGGTTTGAATCCCTCCTGGTGTTAAGATTTTAACTGGCTTTGAGCTGGGATAGCGCGTGCCTCTTTGTTGGCGCTTGACCGCACCTTTGATGTTTGGGATATGACAAATGTGGTAGGTTTTTTTTTTGTTTTGTTTCCCACGTGGATGTGACTATCTCCCACACACGTGACCTGTCATGTGACCTCCAGTCACAGACGTGTTACCACCGTGGCGCTACCTAATGCATTGGGTCCTGGGGCGTCCCCCAGTGTCCAAAGCGGTAAGCTTGCATTCCTAGTAGGCCCAGTAACACTCCAACCAAATTGCTTTACCTCAGCCCTGACAACCCGTTGTACGTCAACACTTTTTAGTAAATCCACACAGGTGCCTCAGTTTCCTTACTGTGACGGCATGATTTGCGCAGTGCGCGTTGTGTTGCGCCGGGGGTTCAACAACAATAATCAACCGAGGAGTGGTAAAGTGGAGAATCGAGCTGCTGGGGCAACTGGGAACCCTTGTGAGGCCCTGGTCGCTCAAAGCACTGTGCTTGCTGCAGGAACACTTGATTGCAAACAATTGTGTGCGGTTTGGAACTGACTGGTTAGCAGCATGAGACACAAGAAGGACCCAAACCTATTGTGACTGTCAGTTATTGTTCTTCACAATGCCCATGGGAAGAGCGAGCCACTGCCAATGCAGACCCAGGTGCTGGCTTGTGCTGTTGACAAATACTCCAAGTCTCATGTGGAACAGAAACCTGCTGTAACCAGTTTTTCTCCTCCTCTGCTCAAGCAGATAGTACAGGAGAGGTTTTTACCCTGTGCCAGTCATGCTTGCCTAGCAACTATTATAGCGTGCATATCATCATTATGTATCAATTATTCCTAACAGAGGTGTGCGAGGGCAGGCGGTGTTTGGGGTTGGGGACATCTTCACCTGTTTCTCACAAGAAATTTCTTGGAGAAAAGGTGAAAGAGAAAGAAAGGGAAAAAATAATAACAAAAACTGAAAACACGAAAAGGGAAAAAACTCGAAGCCACAATCGTGAATCTGCAACTGCGAATCCATGCCTGTTGAAGTTGCAGTGTCGAAGGCAACGTCGTGAAGGCGGCGTGGCAAGAGGGTGGACGGGTTGAGGCTGCGAAGCGAAGCAAGTGGCTGAGAGGTAGAAAGAAAGAAAGGATACAACCGAGGTTTGATTTGAGGACTTGTACAAGGGAGCAAGTGTAGCAAGCAACCAAGGGCGCCAGGAACAGGGCAGGACAGGACAAGGCAGACAAGGAACTGAGAGGAGTGATGATTGTACTGGAAACAATAATTCACTTGAGGGATGGGGCAGGTCCCCCATCCCCCTTTTATACCTTTTGAGAGTCTTCCTTGTCAAGACTCAAAGAAAGTTCCAGAAAGAGCAATTAGTAATACAATGATACCAATGATACCAATGACAACAAGACAAGTCAGGAAAACAAAGAAGGTTCCAGAGGTTCCAGAGGGTTCCATGAAGGAATGTTCTAGAAGGTTCCAGAGGTTTCCAGAGGGTGATTCATAACAAAGGGCAAGTGGGCAAAGAGAGCTTGTTTTAGACAGGGACTGGCAAATTGGAGTGAGAGTTTTTTTTTTCAATAAGAAAACTCTGCCCAATTTATACTCCTGCAGGGAGGTTGACCAGTTTTCCTGTTTTGCCTATCTGAACAAGTTGCAATCTGCTTCAGACAGGACTTTGCTCTGGGGAGTTGTTGTAAACCCCTTTCCACAGAGGGAGGGTAATTTGAAATATTCAGAGCATTTCAAATCAACCAAGCTCTGTGTGCAAGCAACTGGTCATCCCACAGAGAGGGAAAATGATTTGAAATCTTCAGAAGCATTTCAAATCAACCAAGGTCTTTCCAGAGGTCTGTGTGTAGTGACCAGTCTTCCCACAGAGGAAAGTTGATTTGAAATGATCAGGGGCATTTCAAATCAACCAGTGGGTGTCCAGAGGCCTGGACAGAGGTCTCTGCACAGCAGACAAAGGGTGTTGTACACAGAGACAAAAGTCAGCTGAACTGGGCAGCTGTGAGCTGCCCCAGTTCAACATTTCTCTGAACCCATTGAGTGTGGTTCTAATCGCATTGTCCTTGCTGGCGAAGCCTTGGAAAGCAAAGCTAGAATCACCACTGTCTTTGCCTAACTCTTTTTGTTGGATTCAGATTAGGCCTTTTGACTTACCTGACTTAGTTTAAGTCGCATTAGCAGCAGTGACAAGGCCACCATGACATAGGAAGGTGGCTTCCTAAGATCAAATCTCAACAATGCCCGCGTTTCAACCTGCTTTGGCAGCGACTTCGTCGCTCCAAAGCAGCCAAATAATCCAGAAATTGAGGAAAGAGTGGCTTCAATGACTTCGGCACCTCCCCCGCAAGTGAAAAAATTGGATTGGTCGCAGCGCCCCACAACCCTCAGCGAATTTTTTGCCGACAGTATCGTTGTCCCCAACCCTCCTGTTGTTGGTGATTGCGCCTGGCGTGTCAGAAGGGCACCAACAGACTTGAGTCGGCGTGGAGCGATAAAGCTTGTTTAGAGCGTGAGCCCTTCTCTTGTTAAGAGCGAAGCGCCCTTTGTTGCCAAAGTAGATGGAGAGCCGATGCTCTCAGACAGATTGGTCTTGTTTAGAGTGCAGAGCACACCCTTTTCTTGTAAGAGCGAAGCGCCCTATACGAACGAGGTATCGACCTGAGGTAGAACTTGAAGAGCTTCGCAGGTCAAGGTAGAGGGTATGTTGACTCAGATAAGAATAATGGTTTTTGTTTGTTGTATTTGAGGGTAGAGAGAGAGCAGGCAGATGTGATCAGGATCTGGGATGATGCTTCTCTGGAGCTGCTGGGGCTCCCCCATTTATACTGCAGGTGGTCTCAGGAATCAGACTCTGGTGATAGCCTTTTAGCTCTGAGAGATAGAGTTTAGACTTTGAGGAGTCAGGAGGCAGGCATGACATCATTGTTGCATCACGCTGATTTGGCCAGAACTTCCATGGAGTTATGTGTGCAAAGAAGTAAGTCAGGCTCCCTGTCAAGCTCCTATAATCATTCCTATCAAATTGCAAGAGTGAAGCACACTGATGTGGTCTACCCAGACTGGGGATTGAAACCACCTCTAAGCACTCGTACAGTGTCAGAGATTGAGAAAGTGTAGATGACACTTGGATCAGTCCTTATGCCATCTTAACTTATCGTTTCTCTTGAAGACAGGTCAGAGGATCTTAAAAGGTGTAGGTAATGTGTGCAAACTCCAACACTCCCCCTCAATTTGAGAGGTATTGATTGCTCAGGTACGCGAGAAAATTGCCTGCATATGCAGTACCAACCTCGTAGCTGGAGTTGAACCAGCGCAATATCTCATGACGAATATACCAGAAAACCTGCAAAAACACTGATATATCGCTTGGACTGTGAGCACGGAACAATTAAAAGTGTGTAGGGCTGTGTTGAAGCGGTATAATACTGTTCCCTGTGAGATCAGCGTAGCTTGCTAGCCCCAGAAGTGACATGAGCTTTGAATGTCTCGTTGCCGGAAGTGGTTTGGTGAGAATATCTGCCACCATTAGATCCGTTGGACAATATCGCAGCTCAATATGCTTCTTCTCCAAATGGTCCCTCATGAACTCGAGACGAACATCAATATGCTTAGTATTCCCATGATGAATAGGGTTTTTAGCTATAGCGATAGTTGATTTGTTGTCTTCATTCACAATCGTGGGTTTAGAGATATCGAACCCAAGTTCGCTCATCAACTTCCTGAGCCAAATTGCCTCTTTGAAGGCTTCTGCAAGGGAGTAATATTCAGCTTCAGTTGAAGATAAGGCTACTGAGGATTGCTTTTTGCTGTACCAGGTGATTGCTGCTCCAGCAAGTATGAATACATGACCGGAACGCGACTTTCGGCGTGGTTCTTCAGCATAGCTGGCATCAGCGTAGCCTACTGGTTGTGGTATGCCAACAGCATGTTCAACAGCCTCTAACGAGTCATTCGTTACTATTTGAAGTCCGGAATTACAGTTGGAAGTGTAGAACAAGCCAACGTCGTATGTTCCGCAGAGGTATCGAAGCAAGTGTTCAAGTGCCTTTTGGTCAGAGAAAGTCGCTTTTCCTTGATACTGTTGCAAGGCATATACAGCATGTGCAATATCTGGACGAGTTTGATTAGCAACATAGGCTACTTTCATGAGTGTACTAAGGAATTGATCCTGTTCTCTCTTGTCAAGAAAGCCAGATGCGTCGTCATGAACCCATGATATGGACATTGGTGTCTGTTTAACCTTTGGGATGATTCCTGTTCCCCAAAGATTACATTCTTCAAGAATGCGCAGAATATAGTTCTTTTGGCCTAACCAAATACCATTACTTATCCGTTCGACCTCAAGCCCAAGGGCGTAGTTGAAGTCAGGATTTTCTTTGATACTGTAGCGGCTGCGAAACTTATCTTTGACATCTTGGATGACATCCTGGGATTTACTCACAAGAATTACATCATCCACATGCACTGTTGCTAGGCAGAGTATAGTGCTGTCTGGATTTTTTCTTGTGTAGAGGCAGTTGTCTGATTTGAGTTGTTCAAAGCCAATTTCAAGTAGAAAATCTCTAAGTGTTTGGTACCATTGGCGACCAGATTGGTGCAGCCCATAAATACTTTTGAGAAGTTTGCATACTAGAAGAATGTGGTCGGCTCCTTTTTTCTCAAAACCAGGGGGCTGTAGCATGAAAATGTCGCGATCAACAGTGGCATTGAGGAATGCCGTGTCTACATCAAGGCTTTCGAGGAACATTCGAAAAATAGCCGCTAATGCAAGTACAGTGCGGACAGATCCATTTTTGACAACAGGAGAAAATGTTTCGTCATAATCTATGCCTGGGATTTGAGTGAATCCTTTTGCTACAAGCCTTGCTTTGAAGCGTAATAGGAAACCGTCTTTGTCAAGTTTGTAGGCGAAGACCCATTTCGGCTTAATAGGCCTTATACCATCCGCTTTTGGAATTAGCTCCCATGTTTGCTTATCCATAAGAGATTTGAACTCGCTGTTCATTGCTGCCATCCAAAACTTTGCGTATTTGGAATCCATGGCTTCTCCAAATGTTGAAGGAAGCAGCGGCAAATCTCGGAGATGTAATTTCTCTGTGGGAAACACAGTTACTGGATCCTCATCGGTGGTTGCCAATAATGCCTTCATGCGATGGAAGAGTTCGCGGAATTGAAGCCTTGATACTCGCTTGTTGCGAATATGGGCAACCATTGCACGCAAGTACCTTCGTGCATAATTGGACTTTGGATGGTCCGCTACTTTTATTTGAATTTCAGGTATCTTAGCTGTGAGGCTATAGTCATCTCTTTCCTCCTGCTCTGGTTCAGATTCAGAGTCTGAGTAGAGAGTATCTCGTTTCAGATCTAAGTCGATAATGAGAGAAGGTTGGATTTCTATCTCGCTTGATTCCTCGCTCTCAGATTCAGGATCTGAGGAGTCATCATTGGAGTCGATTTCCCAAAACTTGTTGAGTTGAGCCCGAGTTGGGCGTCGAGGACCAGAAGTTGCTCGGATGGAACCCAAATCTTTAAACAGGTCTTTGACTTTGCAGTCTAACCCTGGGAAGATATCTTCATGGAATTTCACATGGTACTGCTCAGTGATCATACGCCCTGCAAGGTCATAGAGGACTGCAAGTCTATTTCCTTTGAAACCCAAAAAGATTCCCAGCGTTCCCTTCCATGAGGTCATACGGCGTTTTTCCTTAGGCGTTTTGAATATCGCCAAACAACCAAATGTGCGTAGATGGTTGAGTGTAGGAAATGAGCCAAACCAGCGTTGGTAGGGTATAGCTTTTGTGGTTTTGTGAAGAACTCTGTTTTTGATGTATGCCGCATAGCACAGGGCGTAGGGTAGAAATGAGTGCGGAAGTCGCGACTCCAGTAACATGCACGCTGACATCTCCTTTATTATTCCAATCTGCCGTTCTACCAGTCCATTGAATTCCTTGGTGTAAGGAGGACTGGGTTCAAGCATGATGGGTGGACTTCACTGGGATGCCCAATCTTTGAAGGAGTTCACTGAGTAAAGTTCACCACCGTCACATCAGATAGCGGCTACCTTTTTACTGTGTTGTAGCTCAAAGCGTTCCACAGTTCTCTTGAAGCGTTCAGGTGCTTGCTTCTTCGACGTCAAGAATTCTATGTCTATCCATCGAGAGAATTCATCAACGACTATCTGCCAGAACTTCTCTCTCCTTCTGCCCTGGACTGGCATCTGGACAAGGTCGGTGTGTAACTGAGAGAGTACTTCCGTGCTCGTATTGTCTGTCGAGTAAATTGGCTTGGCCCTTATCTTCCCAAAATCACAAGTTATACAGGGGTAACGAAGTGCGTTTGGTATGATAATATTCTTCCCTTTATTCACAAACTGCAAAGTATTGCCAATAATTCCCAATGCAAGATGCCCATAGCGGCAATGCAATTTTTGCGCAGAACTTGATGCCGTGTCAGTCTGCGTGGAAGTAGAGACAGTGGGGTAAGCGATGCGTCGCCCCTTACTGAGTTGTGAAGAGAAGTTTGGAAGTTTACCTTCAGAGGCGTCCCTCGTATAGGTGTATTCCGTGTCTGCATCCCCCTCCCATGTATTGGCGTTCGAGCCAGGGAGCTGCAGGGTGACGTGGTACATTCTGTTGAATTTTTCGCCAAGAACGTATTCTGAGTTCCCCAAGAGGAGAATGGCAGAGTCTGGCTGGAAGATCAGATTTCCCCCCGTCGTGTCCAGGAGATGGTTGATGGAAACCAGGGTGTCTGAGAAGTCGGGTACGTAGTACGAGTTCTGCAAGACTGTTGTGAAATTACCAGCCCTGAAGATAAAAATCCCCGACACCAGCGGCTGGTGTGTATGCTCCTTCGGCCGTTTGTATTAGACGACTACAAGGTTGCAGATTGCTGAAAAGTGCGAGAATAGGTGACATTGTTGTTGTGGCACCTGAATCAAGAATTGCTTCGTAGATGCATTCTGAGGCAATAGCAGCGTTGTCGTTGGCAATTCCACAGTGTTCGCTGTGTGGACTGTTTGGAAATGCTTGATATATCTCCTCCTCGTCGCCACTGAAAAGTTCATCCTCTGAGAAGTCAGAGAGAGTTGTTGTGACAGGTGATTGGAGGTGACGGTGTGCGACTGTGTATAAGAATCGGGGTTTCTGGCCTAGCCCACCAAATATCTCGGGCAGAGAGTGCCTTATCGGAAAGAAACTGGTCAAGCGCGCCGGAGTCCTCAAGGGCCTCGTTTGCTTGCTCCCCTGTATCCATCTTCCCAAAGTCGAGAGTAAGGTTTGTAAGCCACGTGGTGTCCGAGTCAGGGTTTGAAGGCTCGCCTGTGTGCGCAGTGGTTGGGGCAGGGCTCTCAAGTATGTGCACAGTTGCAGAAGGAGTCTCAGTCATCTCCTCATCCAACACCTCATTTATGTTTGAAGTGCTTCTGAAGATTTTGACTTTTGATTTAGGCTTTCGCTGATTAACCTTTAGACTTTTGGAATTAAACTTTAAACTTTTGACTGATAAGCTTTCGGAGCTTAAATCAGATAAGCTTTCAAAGTCTAAAACCTTAGCCTGATTGGCTTTATCAGTTCTGGCCTTGGCTCCCCCCTCATCTGGTTGTTTTCCTTTCACGTTAGCAGCATGTGCTTTTGTGTCAGTGAATTTTTCCGTTTTTGCTGCTGCGGTAGCTGCGCGTTTGGCTGCAGTAAGGCATTTGTCTGGTGTGTGCTCAACCCAGCGACCATGGATTTTGCATGTCCCTCCTTGACCAATAGGCTTATCCTTCTCCAGCGAAACCTTCTTCAAGGTTGGAGTGTCAGCGGCTGGCGCTTTTCGCTTCGTTGCTTGCAGCAGACGATGCTTTCTCCTTTCCGTCGTGAGCTTGCTGGTAAAGAATGTGAGCAGCTTGGACATCGTCCAGAACTGCAGCCTTTGAATCATAGCCTCCTGCTCGGCGACCAAGTTGCAATCGCAGGCGTACAGAGTTGAACTCATCGGCACTAGGCAAGGATTTGTAGATTGCATAAGGTACGAGTGACAGGAAACTGTTTTTCGCTCCTTCGCATCCTGCTGTCGTGCACTGTGAAGTATTTCTCATAGTCACTGCAGATGAGCTGGATTGTGGAGAACCATTTACGTTCTGCGACATGACCTGATGGCTTTCTGCAGGCTCATGAGTGTAGAAACCCATTTGAAACCTTCAGCACCGTTGTGGTCGTTTGCAGCATAATATGTATTCAGCCACACAAGTCGTTCATGGACAGTATTGATCTTTTCCCTCTCAAGGTGGTCAACGTCCTCCTGGCGGCAGCAGGCGTTGAAGCCTGCAAGTGCTTTGGAGTGTAGTTGCTTGTGTGCAGTGTAGTCTCGCCTGAGTCTTTGCAACGAGTCCGTTATAGTCAGCAAGTGCGGCATTGAAGGTTTGCATAGCAGCAGTGTGTGCTGCCTTCTGCGCGTCTGTTGCCTCAGCAGGGAGGACAGCAGGTTTTGCAGGTGCTCGATAACCCATGATGCGACTCATGAATATGGCGATGGTTGGAGCAAGAGAGTTTACAGCCAAGAATTCATCTGCACCAAGTGATCGAAGATGCTCGAGGATGACAGTGTCGCGATGACGCGTCCACGCCGTGTAGGACACACCGGAAAAACGAATGGGGTTTGCACTTGCCATCTTCTTTGTGTTGGTGATTGCGCCTGGCGTGTCAGAAGGGCACCAACAGACTTGAGTCGGCGTGGAGCGATAAAGCTTGTTTAGAGCGTGAGCCCTTCTCTTGTTAAGAGCGAAGCGCCCTTTGTTGCCAAAGTAGATGGAGAGCCGATGCTCTCAGACAGATTGGTCTTGTTTAGAGTGCAGAGCACACCCTTTTCTTGTAAGAGCGAAGCGCCCTATACGAACGAGGTATCGACCTGAGGTAGAACTTGAAGAGCTTCGCAGGTCAAGGTAGAGGGTATGTTGACTCAGATAAGAATAATGGTTTTTGTTTGTTGTATTCGAGGGTAGAGAGAGAGCAGGCAGATGTGATCAGGATCTGGGATGATGCTTCTCTGGAGCTGCTGGGGCTCCCCCATTTATACTGCAGGTGGTCTCAGGAATCAGACTCTGGTGATAGCCTTTTAGCTCTGAGAGATAGAGTTTAGACTTTGAGGAGTCAGGAGGCAGGCATGACATCATTGTTGCATCACGCTGATTTGGCCAGAACTTCCATGGAGTTATGTGTGCAAAGAAGTAAGTCAGGCTCCCTGTCAAGCTCCTATAATCATTCCTATCAAATTGCAAGAGTGAAGCACACTGATGTGGTCTACCCAGACTGGGGATTGAAACCACCTCTAAGCACTCGTACAGTGTCAGAGATTGAGAAAGTGTAGATGACACTTGGATCAGTCCTTATGCCATCTTAACTTATCGTTTCTCTTGAAGACAGGTCAGAGGATCTTAAAAGGTGTAGGTAATGTGTGCAAACTCCAACACCTGTCCCCATGAGGCTGTCGGTGGCAGGACTCTGCACTGCCCCTCACACCTGAGAGTTTGATCTACAAGTGCCTGCCTCAGTCCTCTTGCTGTGAGAGAGAGTTGTATGAGCACAAGTGCGATGTGATAAAGCCAGTTGGTCAGTGATTGAGTGGTTGCAGCCAGGCTCAGCACATGCTCAATTGCAGGTGTTTCTGCATGCAAGTTCCCTGCTGGTGACCTTCCGACCCCTACATACTCCCTACTCTCTCCCACTCTTGTCACTGGCGATGACAGGTGTTAGTTGGAACTGACTGGTTAGCAGCAAGAGGCACAAGACGGACCTGAACCTATTGTGACTGTCAGTTATTGTTCTCACAATGCCCATGGGAGAGCAAGCCACTGCCAATGCGGACCTGGGCACTGGCTTGCACTGATGACAAATACTCAGAGTATTAAGTGGAACAGAAACCTGGTGTCAACAGTTTTCCTCCTCCTCTGCTCAAGCAGATAATATAGGAGAGGTTTTTACCCTGTGCCAGTCACGCTTGCTAAGCAAACATTACAGCATGCATATCATATCAATAATTCATAACAGAGGTTTTTCTCTTTCTCTGCAAGTTGGGGAGAAGGACCACCCACAAACACACATCTCCACTTCATTCACTCCTTCCACTCACTCACTCAGAGAAGACTGTTTACAACAAGGGTTCCCTCAGCACCACGCAGTGAGTGGTACTTGTTTGTTCCATATCTGTCCCACCACGCTACTAACCGCTCTTGTTGTGTTTGAGAATAGGTTCCTGAGATAAAACCACCTGTTTTCCTCTTCTCCAGTTTTGTTGCACCCAAGAGAGGGTCCTTCTGTTTCCCCTTGCACTGACCTGCGGCCATGCAAGTAATTAGTGCTCCCACACTGATCCTTTAGAGGATTGTCCCTCTGAATGTTCATCTGTCCAGCATACACTAAAGAGGTTTGGATTGTTGTCCAACTTGGGAGAGTTCACAGGTGGGCTCGCAGGTGCCAGCTGCGATCCCAGCGATCCGTGCTGGCAGCCACGCAAATGTGCCCCCCGCGCCGGGCCGCACGCGCCTCATTGGCGGAAACGGGATGCAGGCAGAAAGAGATGGGGAAGATGAGACAGGCCTTCCCCCCGTGTGTCTAACAGCCTGCCTGTCAAATTACATACACTAATAGTGAAAAACAAATAAATTCTCTAGTGGTTCTTTTTTTTCATTTTTTTTTTTTTGTGCCAGTCGTTCATTGTTTCATTTTTCGTCTTTCATTTTTCTTTTTTGTTTTGTTTTTTTGAAGTGGAAAATACGACTTCCAAATTTGGAAAGGCACCGGAGCCGTGTGGCTGGTTGCCGCAAGCTGTTGTTGGCTTGATTTTGTGTGTGTGTGTGTGTGTGTGTGTGTGTGTGTGTGTGTGTGCCTTCAACCAAGTGATAGCAACGCAACAGACACGGACAAAAACCCTGTCTTGCCCCCCCCAACGTCCAGTCTCTCTCTCTCTCTCTCTCTCTCTCTCTCTCTCTCTCTCTCTCTCTCTCTCTCTCTCTCTCTCTCTCTCTCTCTCTCTCACTCTGTTCTCATTCAACATAGACACTGGTCGATCTGCCACACAGCACACATAAATACGAAGGCTCTCAGGGACCCTCGGCCACCTTCTCACCCACACACTCCCGCGACGCCAGCGACGCCAGCGACGCCGAACAAACGACACCAAGCTTGTTGTGTGAGCGAGGTTCTTTGCACTTTCTCCCCGCGCCCCTCCCCCTCCCACACCTTCCTCCCCGCCAACACCTCCCTCCGCCTCCAAGCTGCTCATCTCCTTGGCCTTGGCGCTGAGAAAAGACGAACTCACTCAATCACCCTCGCTCGCTCGCTGGTGGAAGACATAGGCACAGAGACAGAGAGAGGCCCTGTGCGTGTTTGAGAGACACAGGCTCCCGACATCCACAACGCCGCCGCCCAGCATCCGCCGCCGCTTACCGGCCCTGTCATCCACCGCCTGTTCCGATTGCCTGCATTCCCCAAGCCCCGCACGTCTCGTCTCCTTGCTGGCACCCACCCTTTCCATCTCGTCCGTCGGGAATGTCTTTGCCGACACGGCGCTCCCTACGCAACAGCCGTGCCGCGGCTCCTGCCGCCGCAGCTAAGAGCACCGCTGCTGCGGCGTCGGCCCCAGCAACAGCAGCGGCGGCGGGATGGAGGCTCGCCCTGGCCCCTCTGCTACTGATGCTGGTGCTGCTTCTGCTGGCCTCCACAGGCCTCCCGTCCTCGGCCGCCCCTGCTCCTCGTTTGCACGGCTCCTCGCAACCAGCTCAAGACACAGCAACAAACGCAAACGTCGGGTCGCCACAGCAGGTCCTCCTCCAAGCCGCCGACTCTTTGCCGCTGGTCGAAAACGGCGACGAGGACGACGACGACGGCGAGCGTTCGGATGGAGCCCTGCCGCCCCTCGCTGCCGCCACCGTCGAAGTCGAAACCTTCAAGGATGAATCCGACTCGCTGATGGAGCCGCCCGTGCAGAGTCTCCGTCGCCGGGGCTTTGCTTCGGGCTTCAAAAAAGTGAGAAGGAATCCTCTTTTGATGTCCCCCCGTCCACTTGCACCCGTCTAACATTTCTATTGCAGGTGTTGCACAAAATCGAAAATGCAACTCCAAGTACGAATCGCCCCCTTTATTTACTTTTTCTGTGCCAGCCTCGTTTAAACCAAGAACCGCCCAAATACAGTCACGAGAGGAATAACTCAAGCGGTCAAATCAGGAGTCCATCTTGTGAAGGACATCAAGGAGCACAAGTCCTTCAAGGGTAAGGGTGCTGCATTCTCGCAACCACTCGTCTCATTCGGTCCTCTTCATTAGACACCATGAAAGATTTTGGCAAGGACGTGGCGAAAACCGGAAAGGCTTTAATTCCCAATAGTGAGTGTAACTTTATCAATCGGATCGTCTACATCGTCGACCGCACTCTGAAGAACGAGTCCTTCTTCCATTTTGACGTCGAGCAGAGCAAGACCTGAAAGTAAGCCTTTCCCATGCTGAACTGAGCCATTGACTGACACATGAAAATGCAAGAACCTACAAACAGTCGCGAACCTGACACCAGGTTTGGCCTTCATCTTGTTTACCAGCAACCGTTTCTTCAAGAATGTGAACTCACCCGTTTACGGTTTTCAGCTGGAAAGGTTATAAGCGCTGGCATCACTGCGGGTAAAACCGCAGTCTCCATTGCAAAAGGAGTAGCCAGAGGAGAAAAGGCTGGAAGTGAGTGCTTTTTCTGGCCGTCAATTGGGGATATATACCAAAAATTCTGTTTGCAACTTTGCAGAGATCTTCAAGAATGCCGGCAAACAACTCGCCAATGGCGCGATCAACATGGTTCCTGGAGGTATGCATTCCATCAGAATGTCGTTGATCTTGGGGGTGGGGTAGATTTTTTTTCCCAACTGCTGAGCCTCTGTACGCTTTGCTTTCACAAATCTCTTTGCAGGTGGAATGCTCAAGAAGGGCGTGACTGCAGTCAAAGGCGTTAGATCGGCCGTCAACGGAGCGCGAAGTAAAGTATCCAACGCCTGTCGTTCCAAAAAAAAACAACATTGCGAGCGAACATGACTGACCGCACCCTCCACCCGTGGCTCTCTATTTGGATGTTTATAAAAAAAAAAACCACCAATTTAACGCACCAGACCTCAAAAAGGGCGTCCAAGCCACAAGGGGCGCCGCGCGGGCTCTTTCACGCGGCGGCAGCTCGGCCAGGAGCGCCGTAAAAAGCATGGCCGGTCGGGCGGCCAAAAGCGCAGCCAAGAACGCGGCCCGCTCGATCGCGGGCGACGTTCGCCAGCGCGTCAACAACAAAGTCAATCGCGCCGGCGGGGTCGCGCGCGCGGCGCAGCGCGTCGGGCAGCGCGTGGCGCAGCGTGCGGGAGGCAGCGGCCGCGCCGCGGGAGGCCGAGCTGGAGGCCGAGCCGGCGGCGGCGGGGGAGGCCGCGCGGGAGGCCGAGCTGGAGGTCGAGCGGGTGGCGGTGCCAGCCGTGCGGGAGGTCGAGCTGGCGGCGGCGGGGTGCGCAAGTCTGGTGGCGGTGCCAGCCGCGCGGGAGGCCGAGCCGCCGGCGGCGGCGGTGGAGCTCGCAAGGCGGGTGGAGGAGGCGGCGGTGCACGCAAGGCGGGCGGAGGAGGAGGCGGTGCGCGTAAGTCGGGCGGCGGCGGCGCACGCAAGTCTGGTGGAGGTGGTGGTGGAGGCAGCAAGCCGCGCGGCGGTGGTGGTGGAGGCGGCGGGGCACGCAAGTCTGGAGGTGGCGGCGGCGGTGGTGCGCGCAAGTCTGGTGGTGGCAGCGGCGGCGGCGGCAAGCGGAAGAAGTAGGGCTGTTTGCTTTTCGGGCCTTTCTACTTCTCTGCACTTTCGTGCGCACTATTTTTCTTCCCTTCTTCGTTCTCTCCCGCCCTTTTTTTTCGTTGTCCATTCGCCTGCTTGGTCTGCCGTCCACCCCCAACCTATCAGTCTGTATACTAATAAAGCTGTTGCATACAAATAAAACCGAAAAAAGCACAAAAAAAAGAAGGTTATGAGGAGAAGATTACTCTCTTTGTTCGTTTTATTTTTATTTTTTTAAATTTTTTCCCCTCATAATTTCTGTGCTGGAGGCTGAGGTAAGTGCATGAGCAGGTATTTGGCCTCATAGGTGGAAAGTGGTGGTTGAAGAAATGATCGAACGCACCCCCCTCTACCAGTGGGTAGTTTCAGGCGCCACAGGGCTCCACCAAGGACCCAGGCATTTTTCACGAAGCTTCCGCGCAACAGGACCCTGATCTGCACCTTGCAGTGTACTTGGTCACATCAATGCTTGCGTGGCCTGTATCATCGGCACTTGGCATGTGAGACTACACCGAGGTCTCAGTAATAAAGTCTAGGGATTTTATTTGTAAAAACTAGCATACCTGCCATAAAACTGCAAGGATCAGTACCCCTATTATAATTCCTGGTTCTTTGGTTCCAAGGCATTATCAAAGTGTATTTGCAGCTAACCTGTCATTATTATTGGGACTCCTTGCGAAATAAATTATCGTGAAAAAGCTTAGTTGGGAGGGAGGACTTATAGAAAAAAAAACAAAAAACCCACAGACACAAGGACAAACCGAGACGAAAGCAAGCCTGTGTGTGTGTGTGTGTGTGTGTGCGTGTGGGTGTGTGTGTATGTGTTTCGTGTGAACAAAGACTAAAAAGTCCTTTTGAAGGCAGAGGAGACACCCTTTTTCTTCTCTCCTCTCCTGTCGTTTTTGTATTTTGGTTCTTTGTTTTCCTTGTTTTCTTTGTTTCTTCTTTTCTTCTTTTTTCTCTTTTTTTCCCCCCAACATGTATGTGGTGTGGCGTGGATCTTCCTTGAACCGAACAGAGACACGGCCGTGGTGGGAACGGAGACACGCGGGAGAGGGATGAGGGGGGAAACAAACAAACAAACAAACAAACAAACAAACAGACGAGAGAAAAAATTCGGAGGCTTCCGTGTTGTTTTTGTTTGTTGTTGTTTTCCCTTCCATTATTAATATAAATCGAGTATAGCACAAAAGAAAAAAGGAGGACGACACGTACACACAGGCACACACACAGGCACACACACACACACACACACACACACACTCTCTCTCTCTCTCTCTCTCTCACAGGCACACGCACACACACCCACGCACACGTTGAACACATCAACAGGCAGGCAGGCAGGCAGGCAGGCAGGCAGACAAACTGCGAGTGGAGGACTGACTCTCTCATCGCCGCCGCCACAGCCCGCGCCCGATCGCTTCGCTACTCGTCGTTCCTCGTAGTCGTCCGTCGTTCGTCGTTAGTCGTCGTCGTCGTATTTGTTACCCCCGCCCGTCGCCGTCGTCGTCGTCGTCGCCGTCGTTCCAGTCGCTCCAATCGTTCCAATCGACTTGGTCGTGTGTCGGTGCATCGAGCAAGCGACGGCTCTGCCAAACACGCAACCCCCCATCGCACGTACCAAAAAAGAAAAGAATGGCCTCGCCCACTCGCCACTCCCCCGCACGATGCCCCCGCTCCGCTTTCGTCGCCGGCCACGCCCCCGCCGCCTGCAGCCGCCAGCGGCGGCGGCGGTGGCGGCCGCTCGACCTTGGCCTCGGCCTGCTGCTCCTGCTGCTCCTGCTGCTGCTTGCTTCCACCGTGGCGGCCGCCCCCGCCCCCTCTGTTGTTGTGCCTGGCGCCGCCGGGCCGCGCGAGCCGGCGGCTGGTGGCAGCGATCCGACACCCGCCTTCCCGGCCGCGCACGGGTCCTTTGTGCTGCAACCCGCGGCGGCGGCGGCAGAGGAGGAGGAGGACGACAACGACCGTGCTACCGGTCTCCGTCGGCGGAGCGTCGGGTCGAAAATCAAGAACGCGTTTAAAAAAGTGAGAGCGGGGAAAACCCGATATGCGATGCTTCGAGCTCTTCACTGATGATTTTGAAACAATTTTTCGACGGCAAAAAAAAAAGGTCGGGCAAGGGATCAAGCACGTATGTTTTTTTCCGAGCGCCCGAGATTCCCTCCCCCCGCACACTGAACAAACTGATCATTTGCAAACGACAGGCGGCGCAAAAGGTGGCCCAGGTCGGAGCTAAGGTTTGGAACAAAGAAAGAGAGGCCTTTTTTGCGATGGAAAAAGCGGCTCGTTTTAGATATTGAATCCTTGCCTCGTTCCAGGTGCTGAAAAAGATTGAAAACGCGACGCCTTGTAAGCCCATTGTTGCATTTTCACAGTCATCGAGAGCAAACGCCCCCTAACGATTCGAAAAAAAAAGTGACGAGAGGGATCACGCAAGCAATCAAGACCGGCGTCAAGTTCGTAAAGGACATTAAAGAGCACAAATCTTTCAAAAGTAAGTGCGTGTTTTTTTGTTTTTTATTTCTTCCCCTGTTTCAGTCGTAACTCAAAAGCAAATGTCCATCGAAAAGACGTGATGAAGGACGTTGGCAAGAATATTGGTAAAACCGCAAAGGCCGCGCTTCCAAATAGTAAGCAAACCTTTTTGTGAGATTTGTTTAGGGGGCCAAACACTCACGCAAAACGACGAAATCTCACTATCTATTTTTTGACTGCCCGCAGAGCAAGACTTGAAAGTGAGCCCCTAGTTTTCAATGCGTGGAGAGATTCCCATCCACTTACCCAACAACGCACAAACACACACATTTCTTCCTGGGGCGAACGCAAGAACCTACAAACAGTCGCCAATCTGACACCAGGTTCTTTTGGCCCCCCGTACGCTTTCGCTTCTTTCCATCTCACTCCCACTGTTTCTTTCCTCCCTCCCCGGCCTCTCCAGTCGGAAAAGTCGTCAGTGCCGGCATCACCGCCGGCAAAGCGGTCGTCGCCATCGGCAAAGGAATCGCCAAAGGGCAGAAAGCCGGGCGTGAGTTTGTTGGAAATATCCTCTTGACACCCGACACCGGAAAATCATTCAAACAGGAATCTAATATAACGCCCCTTTCAGAGATATTCAAGAACGTTGGCAAGACTGTTGCTCAAGGGGCACTCAATATGGTTCCCGGTGGTATGCAGCTGTGTCAATTGATTATTATTTTATTTTCTTTTATTTTTTTTTTTTTTTTGGGTAATAACACCCGCTTTCTCCCCGACCTTTCCCCACTCTCTGTCTCCTCTCTCTCGCGTAACAGGTGGCATGATCGCGAAGGGCGTGAGCGCGGCCAAGGGCGTCAAGTCGGCCGTGTCCGGCGCACGAGGTGACCCTTCCACGAAATTTTCATTTGCACTGCTGACGATGCAACAACAACAACAATCCAAAAAAAAAACAAAAAAACAAATAGACATCAAAAAGGGCGTCAAAGCCGCAAAAAGCCTCCCCAACGCCGCGCGGGCCGCGCGCACCGCCTCGCGCTCCGCCGGCCCTGTGTCCCGCGGCGCCGTCCAGCGCGCCGCGAAAACCGTCGCCGCAAGAACTGCCCGCGGCGCCGTGGGACAGCGCATCGGCGACAGGTACAACGCCGCCGGCGGAAGTCGCGGGGTGCAGCGAGCGGCGGCGCGCGTCGCGGGGCGGGTTGCGCAGCGGGTGGGCGCCGCGGGGCGAGGCGGCGGGCGGTCCACGGGGGCGAAGGCTCGCGGCGGCGGTGGCAGCGGACGTGGAGGCGGCGGCGCGCGCAAGACGGCCGGTGGCGGGGGAGGAGGAGGGCGCAAGACGGTCAGCGGGGGTCGCGCCGGCAGTGGAGGCAACCGGGGCCGGTCAGTCGGCCGTTCTGCCGGGGGCGGCGGCGGCGGTGCGCGCAAGGCCGGCGGTGGTGGTGGTGGGGCGCGAAAGTCTGGCGGCGGAGGAGGACGAGGAGGAGGAGGCGCGGCGCGCAAGTCAGGTGGTGGTGGTGGTGGTGTGCGCAAGGCCAGTGGTGGGGGAGGAGGACGAGGAGGAGCTCGAGGAGGCGGCGGCGGTGGGGCTCGCAAGTCTGGCGGCGGCGGCGGCGGTGCACGCAAGTCCGGCGGTGGCGGCAATCGCGGGGGAGGAAGCCGGCCCGCGCCCAAACCACGCGGTGGCGGCGGCGGAGGAGGTGGTGCACGCAAGTCAAGCGGCGGCGGAGCGCGCAAAGGGGCTGCGCCAGCGCCCAAGCCGCGTGGCGGTGGAGGCGGAGGCGGCAGCAGGCCCGCCCCA
The DNA here is from genome assembly GCA_025765615.1 of Zopfochytrium polystomum. Classification (NCBI taxonomy): domain Eukaryota; kingdom Fungi; phylum Chytridiomycota; class Chytridiomycetes; order Chytridiales; family Chytridiaceae; genus Zopfochytrium; species Zopfochytrium polystomum. The sequence continues at coordinate 284,240 of JAIVFJ010000070.1, forward strand.
CCGAGGGCGGCCCCGAAGCCCGCAGCGCGGGCCCCGCCGCCAAAGGCCGCCGCGCCCAAAAGGAAAAAGTAGTTTCGCTACTCTTTCCTCTTTATTTTTTATTTTGGCATGTTTCGCACCAACGGGCGCCCCGTGCTTTACTTCTTTTGTTTTTGGTGTCACGTGTTTTAGCGGCAATGCAAATAAGAAAATTCGTTCATGTTGGGGACTGCAGGATGAAGTAGAGTGGAAAGGGAATGAGGACAGATGTATCAAACAAAAAAGGCGAACGGCGGATGGTTGGATGGAGTATGCTGCAGGACCCAGTCAGCCACCACCACGTCGCTAAACCCAACGGACCTCACCAGAGGGGGGGCGCGACGTTCGTTTTTACAAAAAAAAGCCAAGGCGACTCTTGCAGGACTTGCTCAAAGGTAAGTCCTACTTTAAAAGCGGAAGGAAGGAGGTGGAGAGGAACCCAAGGGTGGAAAAACGTTCTGCTGTATGAATAATCGTGATTGATATCAATCTACTAAAGAAAACAAGGCTTTGCGGGTAAACTGTTTTCCTAATTGCAATGGGAGCGTCTACTCGTAGACCCCCCCCCCCCCCGAGCATTGACTGTTGAACCACCTGGAGGTGTGCCTGTAGTGCCCGACCATATGGCAAAGCCCACATTTGCGCTGTCGTACCGTGCCCTCAACGAGCTCGAAGTGGGTTGGAATTCGTGCTGTAGATGTTTCCGGGAACTGCCTTGGCTTCCATGTCTTCGGCCTGCCGCGAACAGCTACAGTTTCGGGCTCAACAATAGTCTGCTTCACCCTGCCAATTGCAATCTCCTGCGACTGCTCAAGTGGACCGTTGCTTTTTCGAAATAGGTAGGTCGACTGCTGCCGCCATAACAGCAGCAAGTTGTACATCCAGCGACGATACGGCGGTGTCGTGAACCGGTTCAGCTGCAATGCAGGAGAGCCGCCAGTGAGGGCGCACGTCTTCAACGTAAATCGTTCTCGAGTCTCCGAGAGCTGACGCAATTTCATGAGCACATGGAAGCCAAGAGAAGACCTGAAGCGGCCTTACAAACGGAGTTAGGGCCTGCTTGTGTCGCAAGATTGAGTTGCTGCAGAATAATTCCGAGGGCGTAGTGCGAAATCTTTGTTGCCGTAATCTTGAACGTGCAGCATATGCGGTGTGTGCTGGTGTTGGGACGACGGTTGATGTCTTCTCCTGGCCTGTATGACTCCTTTCGAAACGTCCCGCCCTGTACACACATGATCTGAACACAGTCAAAACTACTGCTGGTTTTTTTAACTGCATACAATTGAACGACAAAGTCAACCAGCAGCAGCAGGTTCTCCATCTCTTTCCCTTCTTTCTGTGTACATTTTCGAATGGTGGACTTGCTTGCCCAAGGACAGCCTTACGGCCTCTGTTGCTGCAAAGCAGCAGTCAGCAGACGTCCTTTGGTATTCATTTCCATCTCTTCCTCTCTATGAACGCTATTTTTTTCTTTGGCGCCCAGTTGAAATGCAGTGGCAAAATTCCAAAAGGAAGTCAACCAGCGGTGTGTCTATCTGAGTGGAGTCAACGGGACGTCTGTCCACCTCCCTGTCTCTGAGTCTGGGAGTGGCAGTCAACAGGTAATCAACGGGTTGTCTGTCTCGCTCTGTGTTTCTGGCTCTGAATGTTGGCTGTAGATGGAAAATGAATAACATTGTCTGCAATCTTTCACTCTCTCTGTCTTTTTCAAGCAGGGGGGTTGAGGGGGGGGCGGCAGCCCCCCCCACCAGGGGGCTCAGGGGCTTCCGCCCCCTGACTCAAAAAAAAACAACCCAGCCTCTCTCTCTATCTCTCACTCTCTCTCTCTGTCCACCATGTAAACCTGTTTTCTAATTGCAATAGTGGAGTGGGCCCAATTGGAACGGAGTGGCAAAATCAACACTCTAAAGAAAACAAGGCTTTGCAGAGTGGCAAAATTCAAAAGGAAGTCAACGGGCTGTCTGTTTATCTGAGTGGAAGTCAACGGGTTGTCTGTCTTCCTCCCTCCCTGTCTCTGAGTCTGAGACTGGCAGTCAAAGGGCAGTCAATGGGTTGTCTGTCTTGCTCTCTGTCTGACTCTGTATGTTGGCTGTTGATGGAAAAGGAATAAAATTGTCTGCAATCTCTCACTCTATCTCTGTCTCCTTCATGCTGGGGGTTGAAGGGGGGAAGCAGCACCCACTGGGGGGCTCAGCGGGCGGGAGCCCCCTGACAAATAAAAAGTTTTCTTCTCCCTCTCTCCTCTCTGTTTCTCTGACTCCTCCTTTATCTTCTTTCAGCTCTTGGCTGGCTGATTCACTGTCTGCACTATCTCTCTGTCTCTCTGTCTGTCTTTTGCTCTGTTGGTCTTTCAGTCCTTTATGACTGTCTCACTGCCAGGGGGAGGTTGACACACACACACACACACACACTCTCTCTCTCTCCCTCTCTTTTGTTTGCATTACAAAACGGCTGTGTTCCACTTAAGTGGACCACAGTGGGCATCAGTGTCCCAAACACAGTGTGAATATTGTCCCCGACCCATACAGAGAAGCATGGGGTGGCTGAACCCAACTAAAATACTATTTCTGCTTATGATTTTGCAAAATCAACTGGGCTGTGGTTTCTATCATTCAATGATTTGTAACTCTCTCACTCTCTGAAAGTGGCAGTGAAATTCAAAAAGGAAGGAAGTCAACAAGCTGTCTGTCTATTTGAGTGGAAGTCAACGGGTTGTCTGTCTACCTTCCTTCCTGTTCCTGAGTCTGGGAGTGGCAGACCACAGGCAGTCAACGGGCTGTCTGTCATCCTCTATGTCTCTGACTCTGGCTATTCGGCTGTTGGTGAACAAGTCATCAAATCAGCTGCGACCTCTCTCTTTTGGGGGGGGGGGGGGGGGGTTGAGGGGCATCAGCCACCCCCACAAGGCTCAAGGGGTTCCTACCCCCTGACTCAAAAACAATGTTCCCGTATCCCTCTACATGGCCTGCCACTGCATTCATTGTGGACTACCACACTCTTCAGTATCTTCTTTTTTCCTACTTTTTTTTTGGGAAGAATTCCTTGTAAGTCAACGGGCATCCCCTAGTCAACACACTAAAGAAAACAAGGCTTTGCAGGTAAACCTGTTTCCTAATTGCAATTAGAAAACCTCTCTAATTTTTTGTCTTTGGTGCCCAATCAAACTCGGCGGAAAAATTCCGAAAGGAAAGAGTCAATGCTCTGTCTCTCACTCTCTGTCTGGCGCTTCTCTCTCTCTCTCC